>PVIR01015660.1:0-37909 GCA_004026965.1 Petromus typicus
ATATTAACAGGCTTAAGGACAAAAATCATATGGTCATCTCAATTGATGCAGAAAAAGCGTTTGACAAAGTACAACACCCATTTATGTTCAAAACTCTACAGAAGATCGGAATAGATGGTCTCTATCTCAAACTAATAAAAGCTATCTACGAGAAACCTTCAGCCAGTATCATACTAAATGGTCAAAAATTGAAACCTTTAACACTAAGATCAGGCGCAAGACAAGGATGTTCTCTCTCATCACTTCTCTTCAATATAGTTCTGGAAATATTAGCCATAGCCATGAGGTAAGAGAAAGAAATGAAAGGAATAAAGATAGGAAAAGAAGAAGTTAAATTGTCATTATTTGCTGATGACATGATACTCTATCTAGAGGACCCTAAAAACTCAATTAAAAAACTACTGGACCTAATAGCCAAATTTAGTCACATTCCTGGATACAAGGTCAATGTTAAAAAATCAATAGCCTTCGTATACACAAACAGTAGACCCACGAAGATAGAAATTGGGAAGTCAGTCCCTTTGACAATGACACCACAAAAAATACCATTTCTAGGAATTAATCTAACAAAGGAGGTGAAAGCCCTCTACTCTGAAAACTGTAGCACTCTGAAAAAGGAGATAGAAGTTGATATAAAAAAATGGAAGGATATACCTTGCTCCTGGGTAGGAAGAACCAATATTGTCATAATGGCTATACTCCCAAAGCTACCCTACAGATTCAATGCAATCCCAATTGAAATCCCAACAGTATATTTCACAGATCTAGAGAAAAAAAAATCCAAAATTTCATCTGGAACCACAAAAGACCTAGAATAGCCAAAGCAATTCTAAGCAACAGGGACATGGTGGGGGGTATTACAACTTCGAACCTGAAACTATACTATAAAGCCACCATGATAAAAACTGCATGGTACTGGCAAAGTAACAGAGCTGAGGATCATTGGAGTAGATTAGAAGATCCAGAAAGTACTCCAGATACACTGAGCCACCTCATCTTTGACAAAGGAGTCAAAAATCCTCAGTGAAGGAAAGATAGCCTCTTCAACAAATGGTGCTGGAAAAATTGGGATTTAACCTGCCCAAGACTAAAACTACATCTAGCTCTTTCACTGTGTACCAAGCTAAAATCAAAGTGAATAAGAGACCTAAATATTAAAACAGACACTCTAAACCTGTTGCAAAACAGGTTAGGTAAAACTCTTGAAGACACTGGCTTAGGGAAAGAGTTCCTGAACATAACCTGTATAGCACAAGAATTGGCAGAAGAAATCAGGAAGTGGGACCTCATTCTTTTAAAAACCTTCTGCACAGCAAAGCAAACCACTAACAGAGCAAAAAGACAACCAACAATGTGGGAAAAAATCTTTACCAGCTATTCCTCAAAGGGCTACTATCTAGAATATATAAAGAGCTTAAAAAATCAGCCCACCCAAATTTAAAGACCCAATTGAAAAATGGGCATCTAAAATGAATAGATATTTTTCAGAGGAAGAAGTAAGAACAGCTAAGAAGTATATGAAGAAATGCTCAACATTATTAGTCATTGGAGAAATGCAGATGAAAACAACATTGAGATTTCATCTCACTCCACAAAGAATGGCTGCTATTTCAGAATTAGCCAACAACAAATGTTGGCTAGGCTGAGGAGAAAGGGAACTCGTCTTTACTGCTGGCAGAAATGTAAACTTGTACAAGCTCAGTGGATATCAGTATGGAGATTCCTCAAAAACTAGGATTGGAGGTCCCATTTGACCAGGCCATCGCTCTGCTAGGCATATAAACAAAGGAATTAAAAGTAATTTCACATCGACATATGTGCACCCATGTTTATAGCAGCTCAGTTTGTGATTGCTAAGTTTTGGAAACAACCCAAATGTCCATCAACTGGAGACTGGATAAAGATGACGTGGTTCTTTTATAAAATGGAGTATTATTTTGCCATTAAAATGATAAAATTGGGCATTCATACTCAAATGGATATACCTTGAGGACATTCTCATAAGCGAAATAAACAGATCACAGATGTGTAAACATCATATATTTTCTTTGGTTTGATAAAATGAAGTTGTAAATGAGTTGTATGTATAGTTGATAATGCGAAGTAGAGAATATTTAAAAGGAAAGAGTGTAAGGGTAAATAATGAGGGCAAAATGAATGTAGTAATAATGAAGAGAAAAAGAAAACAAAGATTGTGTATATAGAGGGCGGGCGTTTGCAGGCCGGGGTAAAAGGGAAGAAATGAGAATCAAGTCATGTTATTTTCTGGTACAAACTCTTAATTTTGAATGTGATTATTATGTGTATTCATAATGTACCAATAAATATAATTTTTTAAAGTAAATATTGCATTGTTTTCTTGTGTGAGAATCTGAAAGTACAGATAAGGACCAAAATTCATGATAGATATTATGAAATAGGAAGAAAATGTTTAAATGTGAAAGGGACAAGACGGGGTGGGACAAGGGAGAGAAGGAATGGGAAAGGGGAAAGAAATAAGAAAAAATGAAAACAAAACTTTTGTAAATGAGGGGGAAAAGGGGTGAAAGGAAGAAAAGTGAATCAAGAAAAAAAGACAAAAATGAAGTTATATTGTGTACATATACAAATTCTCTATAATTAAGGTAATCATTATATATATCAGAAGGGTATCAATAAAATTAATTAAGAAAAAAGAGATAGAGGGCTGGGGATTTAGCTCCATGGTTCCTGTGTCTGCCTTGCAAGCACAAGGTCCTAATTTAAGCCTCAGTAACTGTATACTACAATGCTGGGCAAGGTGACTCACACCCATGTGCAGTCAGTACTACACACCACAATGCTGGGCGTGGTTGCTTACACCTGCAATCCCAGCACCCAGGAGGCAGAGGCAAGAGGATTGCTGCTAGTTCGAGTCTTACCTGGGCTACATAGTGAGCTCAGGGCCAGCTTGAACTACAAAAAGCAAGACCTTGTTTAAAAAAAAAAAAAAGGAAAAGAAAAAGGAGACAAATGTTAATTAGCCTGATTTGATCAAAAGGTATAATAAACATGTATTGAAATATCATACTGTACTACACAAATATATACAACTATTTCATGTTAATCAAAAACTTAAATTTTAAGGAGATGCAAATCTTCAGCAATCCAATTTGATCATCACACAGTACATACATATATCAAATTAACACATTGTACCTTATATATACACGATGAAAAGATAATGCAAAAGAAAAAGTAACTTGTAGAATGGACTATGGAGGAAGAAAAATTAGTATCTACTGAAACAAAAACTAAAGAAGGACTGGATTCTATAAAAAAGGAATATATAGACATTGGAAAAGAACTTTTGGAAATTAAAAAGTTGATAATTGGAAGAAAAATACTCAAAGAGTTAGAAGGTAAAGGTGATTAAATAGAAAAAAGTATGAAGAGATTATAGGTCCGCTTCAACAGGCATATCATTTGATGGAGCTTCAGAAATACCAAAGAGAGAAAATGAAGTAAATAAATCCACTGTGAAACAATTCAAGAAAATTCCCCTGAATGGGCAAATACTGTTTTCCATCAGGCCCTAGAAGAACCTAATACCAATAAATGAAAATAGGTTTTTGTCATTGTGAAATTTTGGAATATTGAGAGGAAGACATAAAAGAAATATTCAAATACAGGAGAAAGCATTTCATGTGCAAAAGATCAGGAATTAGGTTATATTTGACATTTATTATGAAAAGATAGTGAAGCCATATCTTCAAAATGTTTTGTTTTGTTTTGAGATAAATTTTAGTAAGTTGCCAGACCGGCCTTGAACTTGCTGTCTTCCTGCCTCAGCCTCTCAAGAAGCTGGGGTTACAAAATATGCTACTATCCCTTACAGGAAAATGATTTTGTAATATAGAATTTTATAACCCAGCCAACCTATGAATTTAATAAAATATACTAAAGATATCTTCTACCATTCACTGATCTCAGTTTTCTACATAACTGTTTTCAAGAACCTTATTGAGTGATACCTTTTTTAAAAATTGGAATCTTTATTGGTACATTACATATACACATCATGATTGCACTCAACAATGAGAATTTGTACCAGTATATGACACAACTTAATTATCCTTATTCCCATAGCCCTACCCACCCTACCACCCACCCCCTATATATATAAACTTTGCTTCCTTTCCTTTTTGTTATAATCTCATTATTTTTCCCCCTAGGGTGATATCTTTTTTCAAAACAAAACAGTAAATTAAGGAAAAAGATGACGTGGAATACAAGATGTAGGAAAATTCAATATGGAACAAATTCTAGAAGATAATCTTCAGGTTGAATGTAAAGGGTGATAATCAGAGTAGCCATTGAATACCAGATATAGAATGTTTTCAGAACAAATTAGAGCTGTGACTTGAGAGACAGACATATTGAAAGCTGTTATCACCATTTTTCTTTTTATTGTATCACTTTTTAAAGCTAATGATAGAATGTCCAGTTGAGCTTGGGGCAGATATTTGTCTGTATTTTACATATTTAGGTAAAGTTCTGGTTCTTTTATTCTTGCTCTGCTGTCTGTATCAGTTGAAATTATTCACCTTACCACTGTAAGCCTGTGGTTAGAGTGCCAGGAGTTGTCTGAAGAGTAAATGAAAAAGAAGTGGCAAGCCTAGAAAGGCCTGGTATTAGGAGAGGAAACAGGTAAGCAGAAGCAGTGAGGCACTCTTTGGAAATGTTGTAGGGAAAAATTTCAGTTGCAGAAGGAGCTCTTGCCTTAGTTGTATTATAATTTTCAATTTTTATATATAAGTTTATTTTGAAATCTTTGATATCCACTGAACTCAGTGATAATGGAGGCATAGCTCATGTATGGCTGTATTTGCCTTCCTTTTTAAAAAATCTATGTTACTTTTTGGAAACTGTGTGGAGATTCAGTGCCTGCTATTATTCTGGGGTCAAGAGAAGTCAGTTGATACTTTTACTGCGTTAGCTTTTATGTGTACTTGTCTTTATTGTGGGTTGTTTATTATCCTTGCCAGTTTAGGTTGCTATAACAAAGTATTATTGAATGGGTAGTTTTTAAAGAACAAAATAAATATATTTCTTATACTTCTAAATGCTGGGAGGCCTAAGATCAAAGTTTTCACAGATTGGGTGTCTAGTGAGGGCATGCTCCTTGGTTCACAAATGACTGTCTTTTGGAGTGTACCCAGTGGTGGGAAAGACTAGGGGATCATGAGAGTTATACCCTAATCATTCTCTAAAGGCCTCATATTCAGCTGATGTAATATTGGAGATTAATTTTCAACATACAAGTGTGTGTGTGTGTGTGTGTGTGTGTGTGTGTGTGTGTGTGTCTGTGTCTGTGTCTGGCATAAACATTCATACTGTAGTGTATGTAAGTAGCTCGTAATGAGAAATTTGCTTACCCACCTTCCCTCTCCTCTCTTTTTCATTTTTCCTTTTCTCCCTTTCCTCATCGCCTTCCCAAGGACTGATTTTTATTTAGTCTGACAATCTGGATCATTTACTTCATCAGCACTAAATTTTTAAAGCTTTTTTAAATTATTCAACCTAGAGTGTTATCTTTTGGCATTATATCTTTCTTATTTTTTAAAATTTTAATTTACATTTAAGTTTATTTAGGTGTACATTATGATCACATTTATCTTTGAGGATTTGTACCTGTTTATGATATATTTTGGTTGTTGGTTTTTCTCCATTATCCTACTTTCTCTTCCTCCCGACATCCCTCCCTGTTTACAAAAACTTTGTTTCCATTTTTTCCTTGTTTTCTCATATTTATTTCCTTCCCTTTTTTTCCTTTTCCTCCAACCCCCTCCCTATATCCCCTATCCTTTTGAACCTTTACTTCATATCCTACATTATCTGTTACACATGTTAGTCCTCATATAATCTTGCTATTTTTCACACCAGAGAAACTATTCAGTATCTGCATATGTGTGTCTATTTATTTCACTTAAGAGTATGGCATCAATGTGCATCCATTTAGCTATAAATGTCTCTCTCATTATTTATGGCTGAGTAATACTCCATTTTATAAAAAAGCCCACATCTTTGTCCAGTCTTCACTTGATGGGCATTTAGGCTATTTCCAAGATTTAGCTATTATAAACTAAATAAAGCTAATATAAACTAAATAAAGCTATTATATTTATTGATATTATTAGGTTTAAGCCTGTCCTCTTGGTCGTTGTTCTCTCTTTATGCCTTATTTTATTTCTGGATTTATCCTGTCTTATTTTCCTTAATTAATACAGCATTTTAACTTTACCAATTATTTTCTGCACTAGCTTCTTGATTCAGTGGTGTTTTATTTGCCCCATGGTATGTGCTACTCTAGAATTTAACATGTCTTTTTTAAATTAGAGTTTGTATCAGTCAGGGCTTTCCAGAGTAAGAGATTATTTATTTCAAGGTAGGCTGACAATAGCCACCTGCAGGGTCCAGTGTGGAAGATGCAAAAGGGCTATCTGTGTTCAAAGGTGGAAGGTCTGGAGCTCATGTTAGTCTGGTTTGTAGCCAGAGGGTCTATGTTGCAAGGCTGAGGAATCTGAGCTGGGAAGCTGTAAGGTCTGCTTTAGGAGACTGGAAAGAGAAGCAAGATTTCCTTCTCTCCCCTTTTAATTCAATTTAGGCTATAAGCCTATTATTGGTTTTTGTCACTCACACTTAGAGTGAGTTTTTGTCTTCAGTAAATCCATTCAGCCATATTCAGAATTGTGTTAATCCATTCAGTTTGGTGTTTCTTATTCAAACTTATACAACAGTTATCTATCACAGAGTCTATTTTAAATTTGCTCTACCACTCCCAAAAGTGCATGAACTTTATAATGATTTAATTGCATTTATCCCCTCTGGCCTTTTGTGTTTCTGTTTTCTTGCTTCTATATTCATTTTTCTCCTCTTCTTTTCTCTACTCAGTTTCTTCCTTTCTTTATCTTTTTATATGATTTTTTTCTGAAATCATTTTCCACCTTAAATATTCCTTTTATTAAGGAATATTTAATATTAATATTTAGGAATATTTAAGGAATATTTAATATTTTTTCACTGAAGGTTAGCTGCATATTCTTTCAAAATTTGCTGGTATTTTTATATCCTCTTAATTCAGCTTTGAAAGTTCATATGTATCAAGGAATTTATCCATTTCTACATTTTCTTTTCTTTGTTTGAGAAGGTTGGCTAAGGGTCTGTCAATTTTATTTATCCTTTCAAAAAACCAACTCTTTGATTTGTTGATTTTCTGTATCATTCTCTTAGTCTCCATTACATTAATTTCTGCTCTGATCCTTATGATTTCCTCCCTAGTATGAGCTCTTGGTTTGCTTTGCTCCTATTTTTCTAGTAGCTTAAGGTTCAGCATTAAATTGTTAGTTTGAGCTTGCTCTGTTTTCTTGATATAGGCATTCACTGCTATGAATTTCCCTCGTAGAACTGCTTTCATTGTATCCCATAAGTTCCTGTACTGGGGTTATCATTCAATTGTAGAAACTGTTTAATTTCATCTGTGACCCATTGATTAGTCAGTAGTGTATTGTTCAATTTCCATGTCTTTGTGAAAGTCTTGGGATTTTTTTTGCTCTTCATCTCTAGTTTCAAGGCACTATCATCTGAGAATATACAGGGGACAACTTCTATTCGTTTGCATTTACTTAAATCTGTTCTATGAACTAGCGAGTGATCTATTTTGGAGAATGATCCATGAGCAGCTGAGAAGATGTAAATTCTCACTTAGTGGAGTGAAATATTCTGTAGGCATCTATTAAGTGCATTTGTTGAAGAGTTTGGTTTAGCTCAAGTACTTTATTGATTTTCTGTCCAGTTAGTCTGTGTATTTGTGACAGTGAGGTATTGAAGTGCCCTACTATTATTGTATTGCTGCTTATCTGGCTTTTCATTTCCAATAATGTTTGTTTTATATAGCTGGGTACACTTGAATTTGGGGCATAAATATTTAAAACAGTTATTTCTTTCTCTTGGATAGTTACCTGTATGAGAATATAGTGACCTTCTTTGTCTCTTTTAATCAGTTTTGGTTTAAAATCTATTTTGTCTGGTATTTTTCCTGGATAGAAAATTCTAGGCTTATGAACATTTTCTTTTAATATTTAAAAAATATTTCACACCTATAGTTTCTGTTGAAAAGTCCTCATAAAGATTATTATTTTATCTTAAATGTAATATGTGTGTTTCTCTTAGCTGATGCTTTCTCCTTGGTTTCTTAGAATTCTGCACTGTCTGCCAGTTTTTGGATTGGGCAATCTCAAGAGTGGACATTATTTGGGCCAGGGATTTGGTTCAGTGGTTCTGGTACATGCCTTGCAAATGCAAGGGCCCAGGTTCAAACTCAGTAACCACATTCAAACAACAATGTCGGGCATGGTGACTCAGACCCATCAGCAATCAGTACAACATACCACAATTCTGGGCATAGTGGCTCAGTCCTGTAATCCCAGTACTCCGGAGGCACAGGCAGGAGGATTGCTGAGTTCGAGGCTGAGTTCGGGACCAGCCTGAACTTCAAAGTGAGACCCTGTTTCAAAAAACAGGGTCTCAAAAAAAAAGTGGACATTATTTATAAAATTTTGGACTTACTATAATTGACTTCTTTCTGAAAATTCTGTCCCTGAAAACTTAGTTACTTTTGTATCTGTCTGAGATACTTTTTCTCATTGCTGAGAACAATATGGCTGACACCTAAAGTTAAAAGATGTAAGGTTTACTTAGCTCACAGTTTGTAGAGGTTTCAGTTCATAATTGGGCAACTCAAGGTAGGATGGCATGGCAGAAGGGAAACACTTCATGACAGGCAGAAGTAGAAAGGCAGCAAACAGTAAACTAGTGAAGCTGTGAGTAACAGTGACCAGTAGAAAATGATGGCCGTCTTTCTGTGGTTTATATATTTTATCCAGGCTACTTGTCCTCACTGACAACAAAAGTGAGCTTTCCCATTATCCACTCCCAGAGCTATGCCAAACTATTCAGGGGACCAACTTAGCATCACACCCCTTGATCCCCTATCACACACCAATCCTAGCATCACACATTCTAGATCCAGCCATTTCTGAAAAGCCTCATCTATGACCTCATAAGGCTTTAGGGGGACATCTACATATAAGTTGTAACAGTATCCTTCAATGTCAGCCCTTTTTTTCTTTATTTCAGTAGAACCACCATTTTCTGATGGGATGCTCTCATAGAGAAAAAAATAAGGTGCATGAGGAACTTATCTCAATATAGTGCTCTTTTGTTAGGGATTATAGTGTCACATTTGTGACAGTTGTTCTCCAATGTTTTCAAATAATTATTTCATGTACTTTGCTAAGTTATTATATTTTTTCCAGTGCAAAATGTTTTGTCAGGGCTAGAGATAAAATTTATAAATACATTTTATATGTCTTAATTTTAATAGAGTTGTCCATAGCAATTACATTGGTCAGTGACAGTATTATGGCTTGAATCATTGGCAGTAAAATTCTCATGTTATTCAGAGTAACTAATTTCAAGGTAGCAGTAACCATTTGGGATTAAAAATTCTCAGTTTTGAAGTGTATATTTATTTATTAGTGATTATTATAATTTATATGTAATGTTCATAAATGTTATATGTTTAAGATAACATTAAATTATGTAGATAAAATCAAGATTATTCTTTAAATTGTCAGTGAAATATAATACAAGGAAAATTATTACTTTGATTATGAAATGTGCCTGTTAGTCACCCAGTGCAAGTGAAGCTAGTCTGTCCCAAACAGCCAACGCAACATTATTATTATTGACACGGGCTACAGAACAATGTTGGCAGTGTCAACTAAAAGAATGAAACCTCTATCTAAACCAGGCCGTGTGATAGTTAATAATCAGAATTCCTTTGTAAAGATTCCAGGTGCAAAACAATCAAATAAGATCAAAAGTATCAAACATAGTCCAACAAAAAGTAGACCCAGACAAATCTCACATTTTTTAATTTCAGTGATGTGACATGTATTTTTTACTAAAGAGGAAAAATACAGATTTATTGATACAACCTCCAGGTAACAGTTGCCCAGGCAGCAAGGACGGGTAATAGATAAGTGTAATGAGATCAATAGACAAGCATAATTTCTCTTCTATCCTGTGTCATTGTTTTGTTTAATTTAAAAACCATGGCTATTTCTCAAGAAAAGTTTTGTATGAAGGCTATAACTCTGTAACTCATTAACCAGTTGTGAGTTTGGGATCAAAAAAATAAAATCTATAGTCTTTTAAAATACTGAATTTTTTCCACTGGTATATCAATAAAAATATGCACAATTGTCAGCATTCCTGTTGCCTTTTGCAACTGTGTGACTAAAAATAGGCAGGTAAATGCCAATCACTTACAGAACAAAGAAACTCCTAAGATAATTTAGCCCCAAAATAGAGCAACATAGTTACTCAAAAAGCCTACCTTTAAAATTCTCCCATTGTTGGCATTATCAGCTTCATTATCTTCTTCTAGGATATTGTAAAGTGCAGTTTGGTGGTCATGAATTTCTTTAGGCTGTATTTATCATGAAAATTTCTTATTTCTTCATCATTCTGAAAGATAATTTTGCAGAATAGGACAGTCTGGGATGGAAGTTGTATTCTTTGAAAGTTTGAAACACCATAATCCATGCATGTGATGTGATGATAAAATGGCAAATTGTAATGGTAAAATAAAGTAGGCTTTTTGATTGATTCCTAGATATTTCTTTTTTTGTGTGAAAGGAGTTGCCTCCCCACTTTCTCTCTCAATAAGTCTGTTATTTGTGTATAAAACTTCTATTGATTTCTAAACATTGATCTTGTATCCAGGTATGCTACTAAATTTGCTAATTAAGTCTTACAGTCATTTTGCGGAATTTTTAGGATCTTCTATATAGAGTATCATGTCATCAGCAAATAATGATAACTTAACTTCTTCCTTTCATATCTTTATTCCTTTTATTTCTTTCTCTTGTCTAATTGCTGTGGCTAATGTTTCCAGCCCTATATTGAATAGGAGTGGTGAGAGTGGATATCCTTGTATTGTTCCTGATCTTAATGTGACAGGTTTCAGTTTTTGACCATTTATTATGATGCTGGCTATTGGTTTCTCATAAATAGTTTTTATTAGGTTCAGATAAAGTCCATCTATTTCAATTTTCTGTAGTTTTGATCATGAATGGGTGTTGGATTTGTCGAATGATTTTTCTTCATCTATTGAGATGACCATATAGTTTTTGTCCCTGAGTCTTTTAATATAGTGTATTATGTTTATTGATTTACATATGTTGAACCATTGTTGCATCCCTTGGATGAATCAAAGTTGATCAGCGTGTATGATCTTTCTGATAATTCTCTATATTCTATTTGCTATTATCTTGTTAAGGATTTTATTTTTAATTTTGAATATTTATTGGTACATTATATATATATATATATATACAAGATGATTGCACTCAACATTGAGAATTTTTACTAGTGTATGATATAACAATTCTCATTTTACCCATTCCCCTACCCACCCTACAACCTCCACCCCCTATACACATAAGCTTTGTTTCCTTTTCTTTTTTACCATCACATTATTTTACCCTCTTTAGTTACTCCTATACCCCAGTTCCTTGTGCATATTTTCTATTTCTCAATATCTACTCTGTGTTCTAGAACTCATTTGTATCTTCATTTTCTCATACTAGAGAGAAGATATAATATTTACACATCTGTGACATATTTATTTCACTTATGTATATGTCTTTAAGGTATGTCCATTTGAGTATAAATGACTCGGTCTTATCATTTTTATGGCAGAATAATACTCCATTCTATAAAAGAGTCACATCTTTATCCAGTCTCCAGTTGATGTGCATTTCAGTGCTTTCCAAGATTTAGCTATCACAAACTGAGCTGCTATAAACATGAGTGCACATATGTCACTGTGATACAAATATTCCAATTCTTTCATGTATTTGCCTAGTAGAGGAATAGCAGGGATGAATGGGATTTCTAATCCTAGTTTTTTGAGGAATCTGCACACTGATCTCCACAGTGGTTGCATGCTTCTATATTCCTACCTACAGTAGACAAGGGTACCTTTTTCTTCACAGCCTCACAGCATTTTTTACTGGCTAAATTTGAGCTAGCAGCCATTCCTCATGGAGTGGTATGAAATGTTATTGTTGTTTTCATATGCACCTCTCAAAGGACCAGTGATGTCGAGCATTTCTTCATGTGTTTCTCAGTTGCTGTTACTTCTTCCCCTAAAAATTGTCTGTTCATTTCAGATGCCCATTTTTGAATTGGGTCTTTAAAATTGGGGAGTGGCTGATATTTTTAGCTTCTTATATATTCTAGATAGTATCCCTTTGTCTGAGAAACAGCTGGCAAGGATTCTTCCGATATTGTTGGTTGCCTTTTTGCTCTGCTTGTGGTTTCTTTCGCTGTGCAGAAGCTTTTTAGTAAAATGAGAACCTATTTGTTGATTTTTTTCTTCCGTTTCTTATGGTACAAGAGTTTTGTTCATGAAGTCTATCCCTGAGCCAATGTCTTCAAGAGTATTACTGGGCCAGGGATATAGCTCAGTGGTTCCAGCACCTGTCTTGCAAGCACTAGGGCCCAGGTTCGATCCTTGGTAACCACATAACAATACTGGGCATGGAGACTCACCCCAGCAGCGATCAGTACCATATACCACAGTGCCAGGCATGGTGGCTCACGTCTGTAATCCCAGCACTCAGGAGGCAGAGGCAGGAGGATTGCTGTGATATGAGTTTGAGGCTGAGCTCAGGGCCAGCCTGAACTACAAAAGCAAGACCCTGTCTAAAAAAACAAAACAAAACAAAACAGTATCACCAAACCTGTTTTGTAGCAGGTGTAGTATTTTTATTTTAACATTTAGGTCTCTTATCCACTTGATTTTAGTTTAATGAACAGTAAAAGATATAGATCTAGCTTTAGTCTTTGGCAGGTTAAAGCCCAGTTTTTCCAGCACCATTTGTTAAAGAGGCTATCTTACCGCCATTGAGGATGTTTGGCTCTTTTGTCAAAGATGAGGTGGCTTAGTATTTTTGGAGTTGATTTTGAATCTTCTAATCTGTTCCACTGTCCTTGAATCTGTTACTTTTCCAGTACCATACCATTATTATCACAGTGGCTTTATAGTATAGTTTCAGGTTGGCGATCATAATACACCCCCCCCACCATGTCCTTATTGCATAGAATTCCTTTTGCTCTTCTATGTCTTTTTTGGTTCCAGATAAATGTTTGGATTATTTTCTCTAGATCTGTGAAATATGCTGTTGGGATTTCAATTGAGATTGCATGGAATCTGTATAGGAGTTGTGAGAGTATAGCCATTTTGATGATACTAGTTCTTCCTACTCAGGAAGAAGTGATGTCTTTCCTTTTTCTGATATGTTTTTCTATTTCCTTTCTCAGAGTGTTATAATTTTCAGAGTAGAGGTCTTCCATCTCCTCTGTTAAATTGATTCCTATGTATTTCATTTTTGGAGGTGCTGTTGTGAAAGTGATTAACTTCCTAATTTCTCTCTCAATGAGTCTGTTGTTTGTGTATACAGAGGTTATTCATTTTTGAGAATTGACTTTGTATCCACTTCTTCTACTACATTTGACAATTAAGTCTATCAGTCTTTTGTTTGAGTTTTTAGGATCCTCCATACAGAGTATTATGTCATTAGCAAATAATGACAACTTAACTTATTCCTTTCATATCTTTATTCTTTTATTCTTTTCTCTTGCCTAATTGCTGCGGCCAATGTTTCCAGCACTATATTGAACAAGAGTGGTGATAGTGTACATCTTTGTTGTGTTCTTGACTTTAGTGTGAAAGATTTCAGTTTTTGACCATTTGGTATGATGCTTGCTGTTGATTTCTCATAAGTATCTCTTATTAGTTTGAGATAGAGTCCATCTATTCTTATTTTTTGTAGGGTATTGATCATGAATGGATCTTGGATTTTGTCAAATATTTTTTGTGCATCTATTGAGGTGACCGTATGTTTTTTGTCCATGAGTCTCTTAATATAGTGTATTATAATTATTAGTTTGCATGTATTGAAACATCTTTACATCCCTGGGATGAATCCAACTTGGTCAGGATGTATGATCTTCTCGATAATTCTCTATATCCTGATTGCCAGTGTATTATTGAGTATTTTTGCATCAATGTTCACTAGAAAGATGGGGCTGTAGTTCTATTTTTTTTTGTTGGATCTTTTCTCCATTTGGAATCAAGGTAATGGGTGCTTCCAGAATGAATTTGGGAATACCATTTCCCTTTCAATTTCATTAAAAAGTTTGAGAAGTAGTCACATTAACTGTAGAATTCAGTGGTAAAGCTATTGGGCCCAGGCCTTTTCTTTGTCGGTAGGTTTATTACATTTTTCACTTTACAGATTGATATTGGGGTGTTAAATATATTTACATCCTCTTCTTTCAACTTTGGAAGTTCATATGTATCTAGGAATCTATCCATTTCTCCTACATTTTCCACCTTATTGGGGTATAAATTTTCAAAGTTGGTGTTTATTATCCTCTGGACTTCTGCTAAGTCTGTGGTGATCTCCCCCTTTTCATTCCTAATAGCATAGATGTGAGCCTTTTCCTTCCTTTGTTTGATAAGTTTGGCTAAGGGTCTGTCTAGAACAAATGATGCTGGGGCTGCAGGGAGAAGGGAATGCTTTTCCACTATTGGTGGGAATGTAGACTGGTGCAACCATGGTGGAAATCAGTGTGAAGATTCCTTTAAAAACTAGGATTAGAGATCTCATTTGACCCTGCTAGTCCTCTGCTGGGTATATAACAAAATAATTAAAAGAATCATAACAGGGACATATGTGTACCCATGTTTATAGCATGTCAGTTTGTGATAACTAAATCTTGGAAATAGCACAAATCCCCATCAATAGGTGACTAGATAAAGAAAATGTGTTTTTTAAAAATAAAATTAATATTCAACAATTAACAATGATAAATTTCAGTCATTTCTACTCAAATGGATATATGTTGAGGCCATACTCAAAAGTGAAATAAATAGGTCACAGAGGTATAAATACTGTATTGTTTCTTTGATATAAGAAACTGAAGGTGTAAATAAATTCTAAAATGTGTGATAGGTATTGTGAAATAGGAAGAAAGTTTTCAAAAGGAAAAGAGAAAGGGAAAGTAAGGGAATGTAAAGAATGGGAAAAAATTGATAATAAAAAGAGGAAATAAAGCTGATACATATATATATAAAATATATACTATAGAGATAGATATATAATATAGATAAGATATATAATATATATTATATATATTATATCTATCTACATGTAGATAGAGAGATAGAGGTAGATATAATATATATAGATGTGAAGTTCTAGGGAGGGCAGGGAAGTGGAAAAATAAGAAAAGTGTCATGTACTGGTACAAGATATCAATGGCTTGGTCAGGCACACTGTATATGTATGGAAATATCACATTGAAGTTCATTAATAGTCACATTTAATATTTGTTTACAAAAAAGGATGGTGACTGAAATTTAATAAACATAATTCTCCAGACACACAAAATGGTGGCATTTAAGCCAGCCATGGTAGTACATATAATACCAAGTACTTAAAACTTTGAGATTAACTTTGGCAATTTAGGACAGTCTCAAGCTTGCCTAGCATATGTGAGACCTAGGGTTCAGTTTTCAGCACTGCCTTGCCCCCACCATGTTTTTCCCAATTCGTGGCATCCAGTGGAGATAATGATGTTTTGGGAAGTGGTTAGATCATTGTTTGATAGGACTAGGGTGGAGGGGGAGGAAGGTCAGGGAGAAGGGTTGACTACAAAGAACGTAGTATATCATCTATATGTATTATTACACGCACAAGCAATTTTGTTTAAGGTTCTCATGTGTCTTTTCATGGCTTATAGCTTGTGTCTTTACATCTCTGATTAGCATCCCATTATGTTGAAGTATCAATTTATTTACTTATTCACTTATTGGTTGCTTGCATAAGTTGACAGTCATGAGTAAAGCTCCTATAAATGTCCATTTGTAGTTTTATTTCTGTTTTGATGTATGGACACATGTTTTTAACTCATTTTGGTAAATAACAAGCAGTGTATATTGCTAGATCATATTTTAGGACTTCTGTTTTATAAGAATCCTCTAACTTGTCTTCTAAAATGCCTGTTTGATTTTGCATTCTCCTCAACAATTAATGCAAATACCTATTGTTCCACATATTCACCAGAACTTGTCAGTATTCCAGAGTTCAGCTATTCTAATAGGTGTGTCTTGGCTTCTTATTTTTTTGTCTGTTTATGTGTATGTCTGTTGTGCCTAGAACCTTGGAAGTAGTAGGCAAATGCTTTAATTTTGGGCACTTCCCTTCTAGCCCTGGTTGTTGTTTTAGCGTGCAGTTCTCTTATTAAATATGATAGTGAATATCTTTTGATATTCTTAGTTTTCACTGCACTCATTTTTCTCCTGTTTTTTGATGTGTGTGTGTGTGTGTGTGTGTGTGTGTGTGTGTTTGTGTTTTGGGTGCTGGGGATCATACCCAGTGTCTCATGGTATGTAAGTGCTCTAACATTGAGTTATAGATTTAGAACTGTTTTGTTTTTGATACTGGGTCTTGAACAGTTACTAACTTGTCCAAGCTAGGCATGAATTTGAAATTCTTCTGCCTCAGCCTCCCACTATGCTGAAATCACAAATGTGCACCACCATACCTGGCCTATATCCATTTCTTGGGGGAAATTCAGTTCAAGTCTTTTATCTGTTTTTAATTTTTTTCAGTGTTGAATTTTAAGAGTTATTTTGTACATTTTTGAAATAACCCATTAGGACATATGTCTCTTGTAAATATGTTCTCCAGTCATTGACACATCTTCCTTTTGAGAATGTTTTTCATAGGAAAGATATTTTTAAATTTTAAGAAGATCCTACTCATCAGTGATTTTGTGATTCATGCCTTTGGCTTTATGTTTAAAAAATCATCATACATGGACTGGGGATATAGCTCAGTGGTTCTAGTGCCTGTCTTGCAAGTGCAAGGGCCCAGTTTCAATCCCCCGGTAACCACATAACAATACTGGGCGTGGAAACGCACCCCAGCAGTAATCAGTACCACATACCACAGTGCCAGGCGTGGTGGCTCACACCTGTAATCCTAGCACTCAGGAGGCAGAGGCAGGAGGATTGCTGTGATGTGAGTTTGAGGCTGAGCTCAGGGTCAGCCTGAACTACAAAAGTGAGACCCGGTCTCAAAAAAAAAAAAAAATCATACATAAGGTCATCTAGGTTTTCTCTTATTATCTTCTAGGAATTGTAGTTTTGCATTTTACAGTTAAGTCTGCAGTGCATCTTTAGTTAATCTTAGTGACCAGTCAAAAGTCTGTTCATTTTTTTCATGTAGAGGTCAAGTTGTTTCAGCACTGTTTCTTGAAAACACTATCTTTCCCCCATTGTGTTGCACTTGCTCCTTTGTCAAAGATTGGTTGACTATTTGCCTTTATGGTGTCTGTTTCTGGATACTCTTATTTGATTCTGTATTATTTCACCAATATTACACTGCCTTGTCTAGTGCAGCTCTGTATTGTTTTCATGGCTTTTATTGAGAAGTTTTTTGGAGAGCCTTACTCTGTCATACCATTCTGATGTCCTTATGTTTCTTAATATAAAGTATCATGTTAGTAAGATTACCATTTGTTAGTAAATGAAGAAATTGAGATTCAGAGTGTTAAATGAATTATTTATTATATTTAATATATTATATAAATATTATATTGCTCTAAATAGAAACAAGACTTTTATGTCCATTTGTTGTTTACTGTTTTCTGATGATTCTTTTTCTTGTAGTTTTTTTTTTTTTTTTTTTAGGTTTTTGGAGACAGGGTCTCGCTTTGTGGTTCAGGCTGGCCCTGAGCTCAGCCTCAAACTCACATCACAATCCTCCTGCCTCTGCATCCCGAGTGCTGGGATTACAGGCATGAGCCACCACGCCCGGGACTGTGGTATGTGGTACTGGTTGCTGCTGGGTGTGGGTCTCCACACCCAGCACTGCTATGTGGCCACCAGGGAATCGAACCCGGGTCCTTGCGCCTGCAAGACAGGCGCCGGAACCACTGAGCTAACTCCCCGGCCCTTTCTTGTAGTTTTATTATGAAATTTAAAGGCTAATATATAGAAAAAGCCCCAAATTCTGTGTATGGAATTAAGAGCAATAAGTTATCTGTTATTAATAATTTTTCCCTTCTTTTTTTCACCTTCTTCCTTTAAATATAACTCTCTCCTGGCCCTTCTACATATTAGTTGCTTCCTCAATTGAGAAATTAAGGACTCTGAAACTAATAAAGTGAAACTGAGAAAAGTTGGAAATTGTTTCTGAAAATTGTTTTAATTGAAAATTTTGACAAAATTGTCATGTTTGAATATTGAAAAGAGATAAATGAAGAGAGATATGTGCTTGTAGGAATGTTGACTTTATCAGATATAGGGGAAACAAATGAAAATAGTGTGGTGTATTACAAAGAAGAGCAGATGAGATTAGGCAGCAAAGTCTTGGCTTTACTCCTTGTCTACCATATAACAAACAAACAAACCCTAACCTAATTTTTTTTTTTTACATTTTTTTTACCTTTTAATACTTTTATCTTGGAATTTTTGTGTAATTGAATTGCATATCCCATGAGGTCTTTTATAATTTCTAGTGTCATATTTAATTGAAAGCCTTTATGCCTTTTGTATTAGTCACTTCTCCATAACTGGTACAAAATACCTGGCACCCACAATTTAAAGAAGAGATTTACTTGACTCACAGTTTCCAGTGGTTTCAGTCCATGGTAGGGTGGCTTCAAGGGGAAAATGGCATGGTTGAAGGGTGAAGCAGAGGAGAGCTGCTTAACTCATTGCAGGCAGGAAGTTGAGTGAGAAAGGTAGATCCAGGTACAAGAACACACTGTCAGTTTTATACCCTCAGTGATCTACCTTAAACCAGGCCATACTTCCTGACCAGCACATTCATCCATGAACTCAATGGATTAACAGCAGTTCTATGATCTATTGACCTTCCACTTGCCTTGTCTCTAAACACAAGAGACTTACATGGAACATTTTAGATCTAAACTATAACACTTTGTATTGATAATTTAAATTATATTAATCATAAAACTTCTTTTGGGAATGAACTACTGTAGTAGGACACTCTAGATTTCAATAAAACTATAATTCATGTGTTCATGGAAGTTTTAAATTCATATGTGTTTCTAAAATTTCTGTTATCATGTCTCTTACCAAAAATGACAACAATACAACAATTTTAAACTCATTTGTGTGCTTTGTTTTAGGTTGGTACAGAGGAGTTTCAACAAAGAAGCCAAATGTAAAGGTAATGAAAAATTTTTTACCCCTTCTAATATAGGAAGGAGTTGACTGTTATCTTGATATGTTAATAACTCACTGTTTCATCTTTTTTATTGAAATCTCTTTTGGTACATTACATATACACATCATGATTGCACTCCTCAATGAGAATTTGTACCAGTATATGACACAACTTAATTCTCATTTTTTCCTATAGCCCATCTTTTAATCTTTTATTTTACCTTTACAGAACTGTATCAGACACTTCTTTATCTTAGGAGTATTAAATGATTTTTCTGAAAGGATAGAAAATACCAATGTGGTCATAGCTCCAGAGCCTATTTTGAATTCTGTTCAAGCCTCTAAACATCTTTTCCTTCAGGCATTTGATTTATTCACAGACTTTGTCCTATGAAACCATGTTGTAGACAAATTCCCTATAAGCTGCAGAATGGAAAAATTTTAAATATCTGGTAAATTTTTTTGTTGAATGTAATATTTTTGTTAAAATGTGAATAGTAATAAATTATTACTATACATACTGACTTTACTAGATTTTGTTTTGAGATTCTTATAGTTGATGCTATTTCATCAAAATAGAAAAATATCAAAAATTTCATTTTTACTTAAAAAATTATTCAGAGTTCAACCATCAGTTTTGTTAGCAGAGTCATTCTTTTTTTGAGGTAATGATATGAGGAAATATGTGTCCAAATTTTAATTCCTCATGCCCAGGGATTTTATTTCTTGTATGACTAATGTTTTGCACTAGACAATTCTTTATTTTAGGGAGGTATCTTCTGCAGTGGACAGGTGCATATACAAAATGTGTGCATGAGATGCCAGGATCTACCTCACTTAAGCCCCATGTAGAAACAGTAAGAAAAAATTCTAGATATTGCCAAATGTATTATGAGGGCAAAATTGCCCTTTAGTTGAGAGTCATTGCTTATGGTAATTTCTTCCCTGTATTTCTAATTTTGAAACACACCATAGGTGATTATTTTGTGTCAAACATGGTTATTTAAGAGTAATTTCTATTTGTATTTTATTTCAAAATATTGATTAAATTGGTAAAAAATTAGAAAGTGAATAAATGAAAAATCTTATAATTGGACAGAAAGCTAAGTACTGTAAGCTATTTATTTATTCTTAGTAATATTTGTGAATTTAGCCACCTCCTACCATGCTTCCATTACTACTGTTTTGAGATCAGTAGTAAGACTATAATTATTAAAATTTTATGTTTATGATCAATTTCAGCTTGTTGAGGAAACATGAATAATGATGATCTTAAAATATTAAACATAGACCAGGAATTTAACCGGTGACACCATTCCTGTTTTGCAAGAGCAAGGTCCTCAGTTTGATCCCTGGTACTTAAAGAGAAAAAGCATTGAACAAAATTTTTAAAACTTTATTTTTATTAACACATATTTGCAGTGTGCAATGATTACATTCTTTGTGGAGAATTGGTACATATATGTAACATTTTAATTCTGTTTTATATTCCTTTCTCTATATCACCTCTCCTTCTATCTATTTGGTTCCTTCCCTTTGGGAAAAGATCTCTCTGTTTACTATTATCTGTGTTTACTCTTTACTTATTCTGTGGGTTTCTAACATGAGAAGTTATGTGATATTTAAGCTGTGTGTCTGATTTATTTTATTGAACATTATGGTCTTGAGGTAAGTCCATTTTCTTAAAAACAACACTAGCCTTTATGGTAAGGTAGTACTCCATAGTGTATAAATACCATATCTTCTTTTTCTATGGTGTATTAATGGACATACTGGCCATGAGTTGTGCTGGTATAAATCCATATTTATGTGTATATACATACTGAATAGGTATGGGTATATACATACAAATAATGTATATGTGTATATGTATGTATATACACATATGGATGTGTGTATACAGATTATGTATATACATATTGTCTGATTTCCTCTGACAGAGGACTATTATCTAGAACACATAAAGAACATAAAAAAAAATCAGAATCCCTAAATTTAAAGACAGAATTCAAAATTGAGCATTTGATATGAAGAGACATTTTTCAGATGAAGAAGTAGGGGCAGCAAAGAAATATCTGATAAAATGTACAACATCAGTGGTCATTTGAGAGATGAAGATGCAAACAACCTTGATATTCCATCTTACTCCAGAAAGAATGGCTGCTATCAAGAAATCAACCAATAACAAATGCTGATATGGCTGTAGGGAGAAAGGAACACTTCTATACCATTGGTGGGAATGTAGACTGGTGCAGTTACTATGGAGATCAATGTGAAGATTCCTCAAAAAAACTAAGATTAGATGTTGCATTTAATCTTACTATTTCCTTGCTGGGTATATTCACAAAAGAATTAAAAGCATCTGACCACAGTGATGTATGTGCACTGATGTCTATAGTAGCACAGTTTGTAATAGCTAAATCCTAGAAACAGCCCAGATGCCCATCACCTGGAGATTGGATAAAAAGATATGTTTTTTTTAATATAAAATTGAGCATTACCCAGCCAAAATGATAAATTAGAGACATTCATAGCTAAATACACACACCTTGAGACCATACTTATAAGTGAAATAAATAGGACACAGTTGTGTAAAATCATATTATTTCCCTAGTGTGAGAAACTGAAGGTGTAAATGAGGTCCAAAATACATCAGCGGTGTTGTGAAATAGGAAGCAAATTTTCAAAGGGAAATGGTAACTGGGTTGGGGCAGGAGAAGGCAAAGAAAGGAAAGAAAAAAAATTGATGGTAAAAAGAAAAAAATGGAAATAAAGCTTATGTATATAGGAAGTGGGAAGTTGAAAGGAGGGCAGGACAGTGGAAAACAAAAAGAATAAAAAAATATTATGTACAAGTACAGATTGCCAAGGAGGAATGTGATCATAATGTATTCTTAAAATGTACCAAAAAACTCAATTTATTAAAAAAACAAGGGTTCCTTTTTCTACATTGCCTTTTTCTTTCTTTTCTTTTCTTTTCTTTTTTTTTTGAGAAAGGGTCTTGCTTTGTGGGTCAGGCTGGCCCTGAGCTCAACCTCAAACTCACATCACAGCAATCTTCCTGCCTCTGCCTCCCAAGTGCTGGGATTACAGGCGTGAGCCACCATGCCCGGCACTGTGGAGTGTGGTACTGGTTGTTGCTGGGTGTGAGTCTCCATGCCCAGTATGGTATGTGATTACTGGGAGATCGAACCCGGGCCCTTGCGCTTGCAAGACGGGCGCTGGAACCACTGAGTTAAATCCCCAGCTCTCTACATTACCTTTGCAGCGTTTGTTATGATGTGATTTCACAATGATTGTTATTATTGCTGAAGTAAGGTAAAATCTTAGTATTATTTTGCTTTTCATTTCTCTAATAGCCAAACATGTTAAACATTATTTCATGGATTTATTGGTCACTTGTACTTCTCAGTTGCCCATTTTATGATAAGGTCTTTTATTTAGAGGGTTTAATTTTTTTCTATATTCTAGATATTAGTTTTCTTTCTGAACTTCACTATATAGGATGTCTTCTGATTCTGTTGAGTGTTCTTTGCTGTACAATCCCATTTAAGGATTCTTGATTTTTTTTTTTTTTACAATTGAGGTTCTGTTCAGAAAGATTTTGTCTATGCCTATGTCTTCAAGAGTTTTACCTACTTTGTCTTCCAATAGACTGTTTTTGATCCATTTATTTATTTATTTTTTGTTTATTTATTTGAGACAGGGTCTTGCTTTGTAATTCAGGCTGGCTCTGAACTCACTCTGTAGCCCAGGCTAGCCTTGAACTTGCAGCAATCCTCCTACCTCTCCCTCTCAAGTGCTGGAATTACAGGTGTGAGCCACCACACTTGACACTGTGATATGTAGTACCAGGGATAAAACTCAGAACCTTGTGCTTGCCGGGAAGGTACCAGAACTACTGAGCTAAATCCCCAGCCTGATCCATTTTTATTTTATTTCAATACACAGTGAGAAATATGGGACTAGATTAGTCTTCACCTTTCCCAGTACCACTTTTTACAAAAGCTATCTTTTCTCAAGCATATGTTATTGGTCTCTTTGTCAAAGAGCATATAACTTATATAGACTTCCATGTTTTTCTGCCTCCTTTGTTCTGTTGCATTGATACACATGTCTGTTTTGGGGACAATACTAATGTGCTTTTAGCATTATATCTTTGTAATATACCTTGAGATCAGGAAGTGTGATGCCTTCTGCTTTGCTCTTATTGTCCAGAATTGCTTTTCTATTCTGTCTCTTTTCATCTCACATATATTTTAATTTTTTTTTACCAGTTTTCTCAAGAATGCTACTGGTGTTTTGATTGGGATTCCATTAAATTTATGTATCATTTTTGGTATTATGACCATTTTGACAATATTGGCTCTGCTTCACCAGGATAAAGGATATCTTTCTACTTTCTAATTTCCTTTTAAATATTATATTAGGATACTGCAGTTTTCACTTTAGATGACTGTCATTCTTTGTTAGGTTAATTTCTAGGTGTTTGTTTTTTCTTTAAGCTATTTTGAATGTTAGTGGTTTTCTAATTTCTTTTTCTTTAGATTCATTATTGATGTATAGGAACATTTATTTTTGTATGTCAGTTTTTGTGTATTCCTAACTTGCTGAATTTATTAGTTTTAGGGTCTTGTGCATAATTTTTTGGAGTCTTGGATTATGTCATCTACAAATAACGACAGGTGACAGTTCAGCTTCTTCCTTTTGTATGTGTATCCATTTTATATTTTCTTCATTCCTGATTGATCTGCCTAATGTTTTGAGTACTATATTGAACAGAAGGGAGAGAGTAGTTATCTTTGTGTTGTTCTTGAGTTTAATGGAAAAATTTTTTTTTTTTTAGGGTTTTTTTTTGTTTTTTTTTTTTTTTTTGAGACAGGATCTCGCTTTGTGGTTCAGGCTGGCCCTGAGCTCAGCCTCAAACTCACATCACAGCAATCCTCCTGCCTCTGCCTCCCGAGTGCTGGGATGACAGGCGTGAGCCACCACGCCCGGCACTGTGGTATGTGGTACTGGTTGCTGCTGGGTGTGGGTCTCCACACCCAATATTGTTATGTGGTTACCGGGGAATCGAACCCAGGCCCTTGCGCTTGCAAGACAGGCGCCGGAACCACTGAGCTAACTCCCCGGCCGTTAATGGAAAATTTTTTAGCTTTTCCTTTTTTATATAATGTTGATTGTTGTTTGTCTTGTGGCTTTTATTAGAATGAGGTAAAGCCCTTCTATGCCTTTCTTTTTAGTTTAAAAAATCTTGAATGGATATTGGATTTTGTCAGAAATCATTTTTGTGGAGAGAATTATATGATATTTGTCCTCGGTTTTGTTTATGTGATATATTACATTTATTGATTTACATATATTGAGCTAGCTTTGCATCCCTGGGATGAAGTCTTCTTGGTCATGATATACAGTCTTTTTTTAAAATCATTTGTTGCACTCCTTTTGGCAGTATTTTGTTGAGGATTTTTGCATCTGTGTCCATTAAACAGATTGGCCTATAGTTTTCTTTTTAAATTGAATTGTTGTTGATTTTGGAATTAGAGTAATGGATTCCTTCATTATTGGTATTGTGCTTTTAGTTTTAGTCACATATTTCTATTATGGTCTTCATTAAAAACTTTTCTTGTACTAGCTTTGGCTTTGGATTGTTTTTGCTTTCCTAGGACTTCATTAGGTTAATTTGTTTAAGCTTACTCTGTTTTTCTGATGTGGGCATTCAGTTTTAAACCTTCCTTCTAGGATAGATGCATCTTGAGGCCATAGGCACAATGAAATAAATAGGACATAGAAGTATAAATACTATATCATTTCTCTAGTATGAGAAACCGAAGGTATAAACAAGGTCCAGAATGTATGATAGGTATTGTGAAAGAGGATGACAATATTCAAAGGAGAAGAAGAACTGGGAGGGGGATAGGAGAAAGAAAGAAAGGAAATAAAAAATTTGATAGTTAAAAACAAAAAATGAAAAAAAGCTTATGTATATGAATGAGTAGGATGGTAGGAAGGGTAAAAGAGTGGGGAAAAAATGATATGTCATGTACAAGTTCAAATTCTCAATGATGAATGTGATCATAATATATACCTAATATGTACCAATGCATTCAATAAAGGGAAAAATAAAATAAAATAATTTTTTAGGAATGCTTCCAGTGTGTGCCATAGGTTTGAGTATATTGTACTGTAATTATTGTTTAGTGTAGAAACTAATTCTTATTATGTTCCAGTTGGCTTGAGCCACCAGTAGTTTATGCATGACTGTCTCATCAGATGCCCTATACCACTCAGTACAAATGGATCTAATAATTTTGATGTTATTTTAATAATAAAATTAATAAAAAGCTGCACACTGGGCTAGTCATGCATGAAGCACTAGTGGTTTATGTCACCTAGCAAGGAGACATACAAATCATGACCCTGTTGTGAACATGTTAATTTGTCCTGTCACCTATTGATTTTTTAAAATTGATTTTATTGGTACATTTTATACATAAATATGATCACATTTAACACTGAGGATTTGTACATGGCATATCTTGCTTCTCATCTTTAAATAATATATTCTTTCATCTCCATGTCTTTGCATTATTTTTCCCCATATAGATTTTTAGTTTCATTGTGCTATGTTCTGATAAAATGTTTGAGATAATTTTATTTTTATGTATTTACTTAAGCACAGTTTATGAGCTCGTATGTTGTCTGTTTTGTAGAGTGTTCCATGTGATTCTAAGAATGTGTTGTTAGATGGAAGACTGTAGATAATGGTTAAGTCTGTTTCTTCAATGATTTGATTCAACTCTGTTATTTCTTGTTGCTTTCTTTAGTTGATCTGTATGGAGGTCCTCCAGGTTAATGGTATTTATGTTTATCTGATCTTTTAAGATACTTACTGTGTGTTTTATAAAATCAAAGAAATTGGTGTTCAATGAATCATGTGTGTCTCTATTTATCTTAACTATAATTGTTATCTCACCTCTTCCTGTTGAATTGTTACTGTAACTAATATGTAGTGATCTTCTTTGTCTCTTCTCATTAATTTTGTCTTGAAGTCCAACTTGTCTTAAAACATGATATAGCTACCCCTACTTGTGTTTTACCAACATTTTTTCTGATCCTTCTTTACTTACACCTAACCCCCTCTTTATTTTTCTTTTAGAATATTTTCTTCCAATTTCAGAATACCTATCATACATTTTAGAACTCATTTACAACTTTAGTTTCTTATAGCAGAGGAGTGATATGGTATTTACACATTAGTGTCCTATTTATTTCACTTAGGGGTATGTCCTCAAGGTATATCCATTTGAATATAAATGACTGTATTTATCATTCTTTATGGCAGAGTAATATTCATCTTCTTTCTCTCTTTCTTTCTTTTCTTTTTTTAGTTTTTTGAGACAGAGCCTCACTTTGTAGGTCAGGCAGATCTTAAACTCACAAGACAGCACAGGCTAGCCTTGAACTTGAGGCAATCCTCCTGCCTCTGCCTCCCAAGTACTGGGATTGTAGGCAAAGCCATCATGCCTGGGTAGTACTACAATTTAATGAAAAAAAAAAAAACACACATCTTCTTTACCCATTCTCTTGTTGATGGCCATTTGAACTGCTTCCAAGATTTAGCTATCACAAACTGAGCCTCTTTAAACCTGAATGCATATATGCTGATTTGATATGAATCTTTTAATTCTTTCATGTATATCCCTAGCAGGGAAATAGCAGGGTCAAATTGGACCTCTAAATCTAGTTTTTCAAGACTTTTCTTTTTAAGAATGTTGTATAGGTGGAATCGTTTATCAGGTAACCTTTTCAAATTGTTGTATTTTCTCTAGCAATATTCAGTTAAGCTTCCTTTATATTTTACACTGATTGCTAAATATTCTATTCCTTGGATTTACTGCAGTTTTTCTGCATACCTGTTGAAGGAAATCTTTGTTACTTCTAAGTTTCATCAAGTTCATGAGTACTTGCTCATTTTTTCAGACTATATTTTCTATATAATTCAGATTGTATAATTTTTATTTTTCTACTTTCTGGGTATTGGGACTATCCTACCTCTCCTTCATTCTTCTGTTGTATCTATCCAACATCTCTAACTTCTTTGATAAAACTCTGTAGATGTGGGGTTTTTTTTTTTTTTTTGGCCAATGTTCTATTTTTCATTTGTTTCAAATGAGTTTGCCATTGTTTATTTGTTTTTTTGATAGCTGCTTTAAGATCCTTATCAGGTAATTATAATGTCTTTATCCTCTTTGTATTTTCCTTTCTGTATTGAGTATTTTTAATTCAGTTTTGACCTCCCTGATTCTTAGTATAACAGGTGGTTTTCTATTGAAACCTAAACCTTTGGAATATTATTTTGAGATATTGCACCTTATTTCAATATTATATTTCAGTTTTTGTGGGAATGGGGAATAGAAGTCCATATTTTCTTTTCAACCCTTCATACCTAAAGGATTAAGAATATTCATTACTGGTAGGCAGAACTGCATAGCCTTCTCTGATACTAGTACAAGATCTGGTCTGAGTGCAGCATTTTGGCCTAATAAGAGTAAAAATCTAATCTCTCTAATCTACCTCATTTATGTGGGTGGTGATTAGGCTATAGTTTTGATTTAGTGATGATGTTTTATGGCAATGTACTAGTTACTGTGGAAAAGTTTTTTTTGTGTGTGTTAATGGACTGACCCTTTTCTGACCTTTTGGCTAAAGAGATCTTGCTTTGTATCTCTTTTTCTTTTCTTTTCTTTTTGAGACAGGATCTCATTTTATAGTTCAGGCGGGTTCTGAGCTCACTGTGTAACCCAGGCAAGCCTGGAACTCACAACAATCTTCCTGACTCTGTCTCCAAAGTGCTGGGATTACAGGCATGAGCCACCATACCCAGCATTGTGATATGTGGTACTTATTGCTGTTAGGCATGAGTCACCATGCCTGGCATTGTTGTATGTGGTTACCTGGGATACACCCTTGACCCTTGTGCTTGCAAGATAGGTGCCACATACTGAGCTAAATATTCAGCTCTGAGGTCTTTTTTTGTCAGTGCCTTTTGATGTTTCTGGTTTTTTTAGCTTTAAGTAGTATAGGTATGAAGAAAATTTACTATCATATCATCTTGTGTCTCAAAATCCCTGGTTGATCTTCCTATTTCTGTCTTTCAAAATCTTTTGAAGGTTTTATTATATTTAATGTCTAAAATTTATAGATATACTGTACTTAGCAGGAGTCATAGTGAGAAGTATATCCCTTCTATTTTCCCACAAGCATAAATTTACTGTGTAAGTTAGCTTGGTGTGAAGTATCTAAAATAATAACTCAAAGGTGAAGTTTATTTGGTTCTGAGTCTTCAATGGTCTCAGCCCATGGTTGTCTGACTACAAGATAGAAATGGCAGAGTGGAAGAGCATGGTTGAAAAATACTGTTGGAGCCAGGAAGCAGAGATGAGCAGGGAACAAGGCAGAAGCATAGAGAGAAGGAGAGTGAAAAGAAGGGAGAGAAGTAGGAGGAGGAGGAAAGAGGAGAGAGAAAGAGGAAGGGAGAAGGGAAAAAATAGACAGATACACTAATTGGCTGACTCATAGACTGACTCACCAGCAGTCTAAACCATTGATGAGTGTAGAATTCTTGTGATCCAATCACAGATACTTTGGAGGGATATTTTCTATCTAAATAATCACCCTAATCCTGTATCGTTTTTTTAATCTTGGAAATTTAAAAAATTTTCATTATCAATTCTTTCTCTACAGATAACCAATAGTTATAATTTAGCTGTGATTACATACAATTATGGGCTTTGCCTTAAGGTCCTATATTTTCCAATATTAGGATTCTCTATTGGTGTAAATTATCTTTTGTATGGGGCAGTATTTAAAATAACTTTGTTGTAGTCCAGTTGCTGATGTCTTTGAGTAACATACATTTTATTTACAAAAATATTTAGTTTACATGCTTTATGTAAAAAAATTGTATATATATATATATATATATATATATATATATATATATCAACAGGCGAAGTGAAATAATGGGCAAAGAAAGGAATTTTTTTTAAAAAAGGAACACTTCTTATCCCTTTGAAAATAAAATTAAATTGTGGTAAATACCGAAATGGAAACAGTTATAAGAGGGTAAAGGAAAAGAATTATAAATATATATAAGAATGTTAATCATAGTTTACTTTTCCTAATGGGAATTCTCTTCTTTTTTTACAGGGGATCTTTCCTGCAAATTACATTCATTTGAAAAAGGCAATTGTCAGTAATAGGGGGTGAGTAGTTGGCCTTACTAATTTTGTCTACAATTATTAGAGTTGTAGAAGACAGCTGCTTGTCTTTAGGTTCTCAGTACAAATTATACTATTGACAAGTTTTTCTGGAAAAAATATGAATTCATTGTCACATGTGATTTTGAGAAAATAATGTTTCTTAAAATGCTTACAATTTTGATCTACTTTTCTGTATCATGGAGAAGTTACCTTAGTTGTGAATTTTTTAAAAAAACAATTATGTATGCAATGTGTTTTTCAAAAATTATGGTACTATTTTAAGAATAGTCAAAGAATAGGAATCAGAAATAAATTTTTAATTTTGCTTTGTGTTAAAAATGAAGGAAACTTTTGACATATAGTATTTGTAAGGAAGAAAAAGAAAACTATAAAGTCACTAAGGATAAAATGTTCTAAAAAATGGATTTGTATTTTGACATTTGCAAAGCAAAGCAGCTGGGGACTTAGATCAATGACATCATGCCTGTTTTGCAAAGACAAGGTCATAAATTCAATCCCAGGTACTGCAAAAAGATTTTTTAAAAGAATGAAAAGCAAAGCAATCTGCACAAAAAGAAATATATAAAAATTAATACTTGTCTTGAATTTTATAAATAGGAGTGATTTTTGAAATATTTTACTTGGCATGTCCTATTTTTAGTTATTTAATTCTTAAAAATCATTTTAAAATACAAAGTGTAAGTATTATACAATTTTCTTCTAAGATATAATTCTGTAGTTGAAATTATGTTTTTTGACCAGAGAGTGAGTGAGTGTCAGAGTAATCTTCTAGTTATTTAAAATTAATCAAGAAAGTAGAAACTACATGAATCAATTTGGAAGATGGAATCTAATGTAGAAAATTATTTGCATACATATTGGAACAATATAAGAATAAAAGGGAGAATACTCATATAACCTAAAAGTGACACAGCATCTTACATTCTAATGGCTAGGGACACAAATGTGATGGACTGGGCATACTAGAACCCAGGAATTCAAGGCATAAGTCTTTATATACTAGAGCTCAAAGATTCGAGAAGGGGACATCACATGACCGCTGCTTTTCCTCTATGGACAGTGTGGAAATGAAGGTAGGTTCTGGGAATACCATAGGTCACTAGTGAGGAATTGGTTGCCTGAAAAATAACAAGTATACTTCCTTATCTCCTTTTTCTCAGTATCTTTTAATATTCTGAGATGGCAAAGGAGGATGTGAAACAGTTTATGATTTCAGCTGAGGCTCACTGTTTAGAAAGGCAGATTTGATGATAATAGTTATTAGTAAAGGACTTCTATGACTTCTTTCTATTTCTTGCTCATCACAAAAAATTATACTGTTAAACTCATATTCCTTTGAAAAGGTATTCTGGGGGATCTAAAAAAACTTTTTAGTCACTGTGCTTTACGAATACAAATATGTAGTAACAGAATTACAAAATGATAAACTGGAAACATGTTTATGAGTAAAAGGATTCCCCAGGCAGATTGTAATTTTTAATCACTAATGAACTGAGCTTTAAAAAAAATCATAGAAAGAAGGAAATAACTTTTAGTGTTAAAAAATTTAAAGTAGAAGAGTAATTTTTCAGTTTAGGAGCTAAACTCTAATAATAATAATGATGAGTTTACATATATGTAATTAGGCTCTATTATGCATTCTTTTCAGTATAGTAAAAGTGGTATTATGAAATATTTCTTTTGAAAAAATAATATAAGGTCTTTAGATGTGATAGTTACTACTTAAACTTTTTTATGATATACATATATTTTATAGCATTTTAGTGACATGGAGTTTACTCAACCACCTCTACTGTATGGGGAATACCTCCCTGACCCACATGCTTAAAGTACCCTTCCTGGTTATAGGATATAACATTGTTAATTTACTGTTTATTGTTAGCACCTATAATATTTTAATTGATTTTATTGGTATACTTTATATATATAATTATGATCACACTCAACATGAAGAACTTGTACCTGTATATGACATATGTTGATTCTTATTTTACTCACATTCCTCTGCCCTCCCTACAACTCCCACATCCCTATATATATAAACCATTTCCTTTTCTTAACAGAAATTTTTTAATTTCTTTTCATTTTCCTCTAATTCCTCTTTCTCTTTACATTGAACATTTCTTCCTATTTCACAATACCTGTCATACATTTTAGAACTCACTTACACCCTCAGTTTCTTATACCAGAAAAATGATACGACATTTACACATCTGTGTCCTATTTATTTCAGTTATGAATATGCCCTCAAGGTGCATCCTTCGAGTATAAATGACACAAATTTATCATTATTTACAGTTGAGTAATACTGTATTTTATTAAAAAAAATTTACTCCAACTCCAGTTGATGGAAATTTGGGCTGTTTCCAAGATTTAGTTATTACAAACTGAGCTACTATAAACATGGGTGCACACATGTCCCTGTGATATGGTTCTTTTATTTCTTTCATGTAAATATCTAGCAGGGAAATAGCAGGTTCAAATGGGACCACTTATCCTAGTTTTTGGAGGATTCTCCACAGATTTCTGCAGTGGTTGTACTGGTCTACATTCCCACCAACACTGGAAAAGGATTCCTTTCTCTTTGCAGCCCCGACAGAATTTGTTGTTGGTTGATTTCATGATAGTAGCCATTCTTTCTGGAGTGAGATGGAATGTCGTTTGTTTTCATCGGCATCTCTCAAATGACCAGTGATGTTGAACATTTCTTCATATGTTTCTTAGCTGCTTTTACTTCTCCCTCTGAAAAGTGTCTGTTCATTTCAGATGCCCATTTTTTAACTGGGTCTTGAACTGGGGGATTTGAATTTTTAAAGTTCTTTATGTATTCTAGATAGTAGTCCTTTGTCTGAGGAAGAGCTACTGAAATTTTTTTCCCAACATACAGGTTGTCTTTTTGTTCTTTTGATGATTTCTCTTACTGTTCAGAAGCTTTTTAATAAGATAAGATCCCAGTTTCTGTCTGTTTCCGGTAATTCCTATGCTGTTGCTGTTTTGTTTATAAAGTATTTTCTTATGCCAGTGTCATCTGGTTCTACCTAACCTATCTTCCAGAAAGTCTAGTATTTCTTTTCTAAGATTTAGGTCTCTGATTCACTGTGCTTTTAGTTTAGTGCATGCTGAAAAAGATAGATCTAGTCTTTGGCAGTTGTAAGCCCAGTTTTTCCAACACCATTTGTTAAAGAACCTATCTTTCCTCCACTGAGGGTGTTTCACTCCTTTGTCAAAAACAAGGGGGATTAGTATGTTTACAGTAGTTTCTGTATCTCCTGTCTGTTTCACTGATACTCAGTACCATGCTGAGTACCTTGCTATTTTTATCTCAGTGGCTTTGTAGTATATTCCCAAGTTGGTGATTGTGATAACCTTTATCATATTCTTGTTGCCTAGAAATGCTTTTGCCATTTTTAAATTGAAATCTATATTGCTACACTATATATGCACATCATCACATTCAACATTGAGAGTTTGTACCAGTATATGACACGACTTGATTCTCATTTTTTCTCATTCCCTTACCCACCCTACAACCCCTAACCTCCTAATACATGAGCTTTGTTTCCTTTTTTTATACTATCACATTCTTTTTCCTGTCGTTATTTACCCCTACACCCCATTTCCTTTTAAATATTTTCTAATTCACAATATCTACTATATATACTAGATCTCATTTATATCTTCATTTTTTCATACTAGAGAAAAGATATGATATTTACACATCTATGACCTGTTTGACTTATGAAGATGTATGAAAGGTACATCCATTTGAGTATGAATGACTTAATTTTATCATTTTTAATGGCAGAATAATACTCTGTTTTATAAAAGAACCACATCTTCTTTATCTAGTCTCCAGTTGATGGACATTTTGGTTGTTTGCAAGATTTAGCTATCATAAACTGAGCTGTTATAAACATGAGTGCACATATGTCGCTGTGATATGAATCTTTTAATTCTTTTGTGTATGTACATAGCAGAGAAATGGCCAGATCAAATGGGATCTCTAATCCTCGTTGTTTGAGGAATTAACATACTGATTTTCACAGGGGTTGTACGAGTCTACATTCCCATCAACAGTGGAGAAAGGTTTCTTTTTCTCTGTAGCCTCGCCAACATGTGTTGCTGGCTAATTCTGAAACAGCAGCCATTCTTTGTGGAGTGAGATGAAATCTTAGTGTTGTTTTCATCTGCATCTCTCAAATGACCAGTGATGTGGAGCATTTCTTCATATACTTCTTAGCTGTTCTTATTTCTTCCTCTGAAAAGTATCTATTCATCTCAGAGGCCAAGTTTTGAACTAGGTCTTTAAATTTGGGTGGGCTGATTTTTTAAAGCTCTTTAAATATTCTAGATAGTAACCCTTTGTCTGAGAAACAGCTAGTAAAGGTTCTTTCCCATATTGTTGGTTGCCTTTTTGCTCTGTTGGTGGTTTCCTTTGCTGTATAGAAGCTTTTTAATGGAATGAAATCCCATTTGGTGATTTCTTCTGCCAGTTTTCGTACTATAGAGGTTTGTTTAGGAAGTCTTTCCCTAAGCCAATGTCCTCAAGAGTTTTACCTAGCCTGTTTTTTAGGAGCTTTAGTGTGTCTGTTTTAATATTTGTCTAATCCACTTTGATTTTAGCCTGATACACAGAGAAAGAGATAGGTCTAGCTCTTGTCTTTGGCAAGTTAATGCCCTGTTTTTCTAGCACCATTTGCTAAAGAGGCTATCTTTCCTCCACTGAGGATTTTTGACTCCTTTGTCAAAAGTGAGGTCACTCTGTATCTGGAGTAGTTTCTGGATCTTCTAATCTACTCCACTGTTCTTCATGTCTGTTGCTTTGCCAGTGCCATGCAGTTTTTATCACTGTGGCTTTGTAGTATACTTTCAAGTTGGGAATTATAATTCCCCCACCATGTCATTCCCTAAGCCAATGTCTTCGAGAGTTTTACCTAACCTGTTTTGCAGTAGGTTTAGAGTGTCTGTTTTAATATTTAGGTCTCTTATCCACTTTGATTTTAGCTTGGTACACGGTGAAAGAGATATGTCTAGTTTTAGTCTTTGGCAAGTTAAAGCCCAGTTTTTCCAGCACCATTTGTTAAAGAGGCTATCTTTCCTCCATTGAGGATTTTTGGCTCCTTTGTCAAAGATGAGGTGGCTCAGTGTATCTGGAGTAGTTTCTGGATCTTCTAGTCTACTCCATTCATCCTTGGGTCTGTTACTTTGCCAGTACCACGCAGTTTTTATCACAGTGGCTTTATAGTATAGTTTCAGGTTCGGAGTTGTAATACCCCCCCCACCATGTCCCTGTTGCTTAGAATTGCTTTGGCTATTCTAGGTCTTTTGTGGTTCCAGATGAAACTTTGGATTTTTTTTCTCTAGATCTGTGAAATATGCTATTGTGATTTTAATAGGGATTGCATTGAATGTGTATAGTAGTTTTGGGAGTATAGCCATTTTGACAATATTGGTTCTTTCTACCCAGGAGCAAAGTATGTCTTTCCATTTTTTGATATCAACTTCTATCTCCTTTTTCAGAGTGCTATAGTTTTCAGAGTAGAGGTCTTTCACCTCCTTTGTTAGATTGATTCCTAGGTATTTTATTTTTTGTGGTGCTCTTGTGAAAGGGATTGACTCTCCAATTTCTATCTCAGTGGGTCTACTGTTTGTGTATAAGAAGGCTATTGATTTTTGAACGTTGACCTTGTAACCAGCTATGTGGCTAAAATTGGTGATTACGTCCAGCAGTTTTTTAATTGAGTTTTTAGGATCCCCTAGATAGAGTATCATGTCGTCAGCAAATAATGACAATTTAACTTCTTCTTTTCCAATCTTTGTTCTTTTTATTTCTTTCTCTTGCCTAATTGCTATGGCTAATATTTCCAGAACTATATTGAACAGAAGTGGTGAGAGAGGACACCCTTGTCTTGTTCCTGATCTTAGTGTGAAAGGTTTCAATTTTTGACCATTTAGTATGATACTGGCTGAAAATTTCTCATAGATATCTTTTATTAGAGATACAGACCATCTATTCTGATCTTCTGTAGAGTTTTGAACATAAATGGGTGTTGTATTTTGTCAAACGCTTTTTCTGCATCAATTGAGATGACCATATGATTTTTGTCCTTAAGCCTGTTAATATAGTGTATAACATTGATTGATTTATGTATGTTGAACCATCCTTGCATCCCTGGGATGAATCCAACTTGGTCAGGCTGTATAATCATTTTGATAATTCTCTGTATTCTGTTTGCCAGGATCTTATTGAGAATTTTTGCATTGATGTTCATTAAAGACATCGGCCTGTAGTTCTCTTTTTTTGGTTGGGTCTTTCTCTGCATTTGGAATCAGGGTAGTGGTTGCTTCCAGGAATGAGTTTGGGAGTACTGCTTCCCTTTCAATTTTATTGAAGAGTTTCCGAAGTAGAGGCACTAACTCTTCTTTAAAAGTTTTATAGAATTCAGCAGTAAAACCGTCAGGTCCAGGGCTTTTCTTTGTTGGCAAGTTTTTAATTATGTTTTCAGTTTCACAGATTGTTATTGGGGCATTTAACATTTCTATATCTTCTTTATTCAGCTTTGGGAGTTCATATGTGTCTAGAAATTTGTCCATTTCTTCTACATTGTCCATTTTATTGAAGTATAATTTTTCAAAGTAGGTGTTTATTATTCTCTGGCCTTCCCCTGGGTCGGCAGTAATTTCTCCATTCTCATTCCTAATAGCATAGATATGAGCCTTTTCCTTCCTTTGTTTAATGAGGTTGGCTAAAGGCCTATCAATTTTGTTTATCCTGTCAAAGAACCAGCTTTTCAGTTCATTGAGTTTTTGAACCGTTCTCTTGGTTTCTATTGCATTAATTTCTGTCCTGATCCTTATAATTTCTTGCCTAGTGCGAGCTTTGGGTTTGTTTTGCTCTTCTCTTTGTAATTGCTTGAGGTTCAGCATTAAATTGTTTATTTGAGCTTCCTCCATTTTCTGGATGTAGGCTTTCACTGGTATGAATTTTCCTTGTAGAATTGCTTTCATTGTGTCCCATAAATTTCTAAATTTTGTACTGGGGTTATGGTTTGGTTGTAAGAACTGCTCAGTTTCTTCTCTAATTTCTGCTGTGACCCATTGGTTGGTCAGCAGAGTGTTGTTCAGTTTCCATGTGTTTGTGAAGATCCTGGGCTTTCCTTTGCTATTCAGCTCCAATTTCAGGGCACTATGGTCCGACAGTATACAAGGGATAACTTCATTCCCTTTATATTTGCTTAAACCTGTTCTATGAATGAGCACATGGTCTATTTTGGAGAATGATCCATGAGCAGCTGAGAAGGATGTATATTCTGACTGTGTGCAGGCATCTATTAAGTCCATTTGCTGAAGAGTCTGGTTGAGCTCCGGGATTTCCTTAGTGACTTTTTGTCCAGTCGATCTGTCTCTTTGTGACAGTGGGGTATTGAGGTCCCCTACTGTTATTGTATTTGAGTTTATCGGGTTTTTCAAGTCCGTTAATATTTGTTTTATATAGTTGGGTGCATTAGAATTTGGAGCATAGATATTTAAGATTGTGATTTCTGTCTCTTGGATTTTTCCCTGAACCAAAAGATAGTGTCCATCTTTATCTCTCTTTATCAGCTTTGGCTTGAAGTCTATTTTGTCTGCAAATAAAATCGCCACTCCTGCTTTCTTGCTGTTTCTAGTCGCATGGAGTATTGTTTTCCATCCCTTTACGTTTAGTCCATGGGTCTTTCTGAATTAGGTGTGTTTCTTGTATGCAGCAGATTGTAGGGTCTTGTTTTTTGATCCACTCTGCCAATCTGCATCTCTTAATTGGAGCGTTGAGTCCATTGACATTAATCGTTATGACTGATACAGGTAAATTTAGTGCTGCCATGTTTTCCTGTTCTTGGCTGTGTTATTTTACTTCTGCCCTTTCCACCATCAGTTTCTTGTTTGGTCCCATGGGTTGAGTCGGTTAGGTCTTATGGATTTGTAACTTTCCTTATTTTTCTCCAAGATATTCTTCAAAATGTTTTGGAGCACAGGCTTCATATTTGTGAAGTTTTTCAAGTGTCCTTTGTCATGAAAGTATCTTATTTCCCCATCAATTTTGAAGGATAGTTTGGCAGGATACATCAGTCTGGGTTGGAAGTTGTTTTCCTTTAGGGCTTGGAAGACTTCACTCCAGGCTCTTCTTGCATTGAGTGTTTGAGTTGAGAAGTCCGCTGTGATCCTGACAGGCTTCCCTTGGAATGTAACTGTTTTCTTTTCTCTGGCTGCTTTCAGTATTTCATTCTTT
>PVIR01015661.1:0-37910 GCA_004026965.1 Petromus typicus
GTGTGGAGACTCACACCCAGCAGCAACCAGTACCACATACCACAGTGCCGGGCGTGGTGGCTCACGCCTGTAATCCCAGCACTCGGGAGGCAGAGGCGGGAGGATTGTGATGTGAGTTTGAGGCTGAGCTCAGGGCCAGCCTGAACCACAAAAGCGAGACCCTGTCTCAAAAAACCTAAAAAAAAAAAAAAAAAAAAAAAAAAAGAATAGAGAATTTGTGATTTGACTCCTTTTCTGTCATTTTGTAAACCAACTTGAGTTGGTTCAATCAGACTCCAAAAGTATTAAATGAATGTTTAAGGAAATTGAGCTATTCCTTTTGTTGTGAATCTATCAATATAAAATAGATAATGTAAGGACAATAAAAGTAGAAACAAATCAAACTTATTTCTCCTGACTGCACAAAAGCCAATGTGTAAAATTATATTTTTGAACTATTACTATATAAGGTTTTTAAAATATCAAAACATCCATTTTTCAGGTCCAAATTTTTTCCTAGAAGACAAATGATGAAATGTGATAAATAGAGAAATTGCAATGGTGCTATGAAATACAAATTATGAAATCTCTGGATGACTAATAGCTAATTTGAACTTAAATATTTAATCTAATTTACATTCAAATGACCTTTGTTAGATAGGACATTACTGATACCTAAACATTTAAGAAAATACAATCATTATTATATTGTTTCTATACAAATATATTTCTGTCAATTATCATATTACTATTCTAAAGAAATTAGTACTAGTCTTGAGAAACCAAAATCTCTGCTCATTTTTCTCTTAACTTGATTTTAACTTTGTCAAATATCTTTTCTCATGGTATACTACCTACAGATTTATAGGACTTTATATATTAAAGGGCAAGAATATGATATATGTAGTACTTTATAATTTCTCAAACACTTTCACATGCATTATTTTATTAATAATAATACAGCTTAATATTAAAATAATCTTAATTTAAAACAGTGTATTTATTTGGTACTTAAAAAGAAATATGTTTTAAATTGAACTTATTTGTTGCAATTCATCTTTGGTGATTAAGGTAAATATTTATCTAATTGTAATGTGTAACCATGTCAAATTTTTCTAACCACTGATTATCTAACCCAAATTCTCTGATTATACATGTTTTTGCAACTGTCTTATTATTCAGCCTACTCTTATTTCTTTTTAACAGATATTTTTATCTTTATAATGTCATTCAGAATTTCAAAATCCCATGAGAAGCAATTTTTTACCACTTGAATTTTTTTCTATATATATTACATCCCAAAATTAATAATAGTTTTCTTCGATTTTTATTTCACACTCTGAAAGTTACCTCATATTTCCCAATCAACTCTGTATACTAAAAAATCCAGGTAACAGTATCATAAAATCTACAGATTTCTCAGTTTTGATTTATCTCTATATAAATACATTTCACCTTTTACTAGAAGTTTTACAACAAAATTTTTTAGCTAACAAAAAGGATGGGCTTCCTGGGGGTATTTTATAGTCTGATGTATAAGCTACTTATGTAAACATATTGGTGAAAGTCATTTATTCACATTTGAATTTTTCTACATCCCATTAAAATAATTAGCATTCAGTCATCTGCTAAATTACGATTAAGTTAGGAAACAAATTCAAATCAAATTTGGATTTATTGTTAAAGGTTATACTGAATCTCTGAAGAGGCTTTAGTTAATATTTACTTGGAAATAAAAGACCTCATATACTTTTAATCATTTTGTTAGACATTTAGTAAGTCTCACATGATTCAAAATTTTGTTCAAGAGCTGCAACCTATTTTTAAAAAAGCTTAGTTAAAAATTGTTATTCATGCTTTAAAATTGATGTATAAATTGCAGAAAGTCATTCATATGTGCAGTTTCCAATAGAGATCAGATTTTGTATTGGATGCACAGACCCTGACTGTGCAGGTAATTAAATAATGTATATATCTTATAAAATCTTACTCCTACAGAACTCTAAAAATGCACATTGGAAAATTTGGTATATTTTTTAAATGAATAATTGTTAGACAATAAAACCAATGCAAAGGAAACAGATTTAAGTATATTATTCAAGCACTTTTATTCAAAAATACATGGAAAATCAAAACAACTTTTACTTTATTTGAAAAAACAAATGGTACAAATGGGGGAAGTTGTATGGAAAATCACAGAGCCAACATCGCTGCCAACTGCCTTAAGTATTTATGTCATTTCTAAATAGACTGATGTTTGAGTTGAGCTGTCTTTCTACAAAAATGAGAACTAAGTCTGTCATATACTGGTACAAATTCTCAATGCTGAGTGTGATCATCATGTCTAAATAAAATGTACAAATAAAGAATTCAATTTTAAAAAATAACAAAATACAGATATACCATGCATTGTGAGTATATAAACTATTTCTTATACGCACACCACACAAATCGCGATACTTTCAAAATATTATATTTCCCCTAAGCATCTCCAAGACAAGCAGGAACAGCTATCATAATTTCAAAAGAAGTGAACTTTAAAACAGATACAGAAGATCACTACATATTTATAATAGGAAAAACACAAAAAATAAGATAACAACTGGAAATACATATGAATAGAATTTTTCCAAGCCCAATTTCATAAAATGGAATTTTTCCAAACTCAATTTTACAAAATTTTCTTGATCAAAATTAATAGAAAATCATAATACATTCACAGTGAAGTATAACCACTCTCCCTCACAAATAGAATTCAACCAAGAAACTGATATACCAAATAAATTAGAGAGTTGAAACATAATCCTGAACCAGAAGACTCAACAGATGTGTGCAGAGTATTTCATCCAGCAGCAACAGAATGTACATTCTTTTCATCAGTCTACGGAAGACTCTAGAATGTAGAAGCTATCTTAGCCCATGAGGCGTGTTTCAGTAAATACAAAACAATTGAAACACTCTCTTGCATTTCATTGAACCAGAAAGGAATATAACTAGGAATCAAGAAGAAAAGACACTTAATAGGGCACAAATAGGTACATATCGCATCTTTTCTCTGGTATGAGAAAATGAAGATGTAAATGAATCCTAGAATTGTATGTTATATATTGTGAAATAGAAAATACTCAAAGTAAAATAGGGTGAAGGGGGAAAAATAATATTATAACAAAAAAGAAAGAAAACAAATTTTATGTATATAGGGGGGTTGTAGGGTGGGTAGGGTTATGGGAAAAAATGATAATTAAGTTGTGTCTTATACTGGTACAAATCCCCATTATGAAGTGCAATCATGATGCATATATGTAATGTACCAATAAAGATTAAAAAAAAAGAAGAAGAAGAAGAAAAGACACAAGAGAATTGACACAAATACTCAAATATTAAGTAGTACATTATGAATAATCACTTTGGCAAGGAAGAAATCAGGAAATCAATGATAAAATTTCCAAAATCAAACAAAAATGGCAGTACAACATATAATGTATGGGACACAAAACAATTATAACAGAGAATATTATAGCCATAAATACCTATATTAGAAAAATAGAGAATTTGCAATAAATAACCTAATGATATATCTTAAGGTACCAGAAAAACAGTAATCATAATACAAAATACTTGAACGCATAGACATTTAAAATCACAGCGGAATTCAGTACTGTCATGTAGTGGTATATATTCTCAATGTTGACATGATAACAATGTGTATATAAAACATATTGATAAAACAGATTAAAAAGAGGAAACTGGGACTAACATGGAAATTGGAAAGATACCTCTGTTTCTGGTTAGTAAGAATAATTAATGTTAAAATGGACATATCATGATGTGTATATTTAATGTACCAATAAAGATTTTTTAAAATGGACATATTATAAAAAGTAGCATAGACTTTTAATGTAATTCCAAATGGGAAAATCCTAAACATTTCATGGAATCAGAAAAGAACCACAATACCAAAGCAATCCTAAGTAAAAACACCAAAAAGAGTTCTAGATTTCATATTATACTGATACAAGAGATAAGATATAGCAAAACTAGCTGGGAAATAAGCAGAACCTATAAATTCCAAGACCCTAGGGCAGCTGACTGAAGAAGCAAGGACCGTCCAATTTCCACATCTCTGGATGGCATCAGATATCTCTGAGGACCCAAGAGGCAGAACTTCTCATGAGTTATCACAAGATGTGGATGGCATATAAGAATTAAGACACCAGAAGGAGCTGGTTATTAGGACCCTTCAAGGCAGTGAGCCCATCTTTGTTCTCCAAGACCCAAGGTATAGCTTTGTTACTACTTTTATCCTTTACTCTGAATTGTTTCCTCTGGAGAGCTAGTTCTTCTATCACTCCTCCTCTCTTCATTTTAAAATAAACTTTGGCACCATGTTTTGGCTTATCTCATCCAATTTTTGTTTCAGGCAAGAAGGATCTGGAATAGTTTTGTTTCATGAACTATTTTTAAAATAACTACCCCAAAACAATATGACAATGATGAGATAAAGAAAAAGCATGGCACCAGCCCAGAAATACATATGTAGATAAATGGAATAGAAAACATAGAAACAGTCTCACCCATGGCTAGCCATGTAATCTTTTACAAAGGTACTAAAAGCAAATTTTGGAGTTAAGATAGTGTCCTACCAAGGGTGCTGGGAAAAACTGGTCATAAACATACAAAACAAAAATGAATCTAGCTGCATATTTCTTGAGCTATGCTAAAATCATATAAAAATGAATCAGAGATCTAGAGATACAAAGAGAAACATGGAATCTCATGGAAAATAGAGTAGATAAAAACCATTGAAGGTGAAAGCACAATCTTTCTGAAAAAAATGATACAATATATCTCCAGAGATCTATAGATGTGATTAAGTCAAATTGAAAAACATCGATCCAGCAAAGAAAACAAAGTGAAGAGGTAACATAAAGAATGGGGAAGATATTATCCCAGCTATTGTTCTCATATAGGACAAGATTATACAAAGAAGCAAATTCTCAAAACTGGGTAACTGAAATGAATAGACACTTATTTTAAGTACAGATAATAATCAAGTACATGAAAAAGTGTTCAGCATTTCTGGTCATTAGTTAAATGCAAGTTTAGAAAAAGCAACAATAACTGTGAGAGTCAATTTTATGCCTCTAACAATGGCTGTCATCACAGTTTCATGAAGCAATACATACTATCCAGAATATGTAAAAATAGGAAGACTTTTATGTTCATGATGAGACTGTCATTAGTAAAACCACTATGGAAATTAATATAGATATTCTTCACAAAATTAAAAACAAATTCCATTTCAACCAACCCTATCTTTTCTTCTGAGTCATTTAAAGGTGTCATATTATAGAGTTTTGCTCATTTCAATATTTGTAACAGCATAACTCATGATAGCTTATTTGTTTAAAAAACCCTGGGCCAGGGATTTAGCTCAGTGGTTTTGGCGCCTGTCTTGGGCAAGGGCCTGGGTTTGATCCCTGGTATCCACATACCACAGTGCTGGGCAAGGTGGCTCACACCTGTAATCCCAGGACTCAGGAGGCAGAGGAAGGAGGATTTCTGTGAGTTTGAAGCCGAGCTCAGGGCCAGCCTGACCTAGGAGGATTTGGGGTCTCCAGGATTTGATCTGGAGAGATTGTCTCAAAAAAAAAAAAAAAAATCCTACATACCTATCAACAAATGAACTAATAATGTGGTTTATGTGTGTGTGCAATGAGGTACTTTGTAGCTATGAAGGATAAATTTGAGTTACTTGTAGGAAAATGGATGAATTTTGAGATACGGAAAGTGAAGTAAACAGATTCAGATGCTTGAGTATCATTTGGCTTTATCTCATGGAGAATCAAAAATATAAATGATGTAAAGGGTGAAAAAAAGGAATAACACTGAAGTGGAAAGTAGATTTTTGGGGATGGGGGAGTTAATCTTGGAAGGAAAAAAGAGGGAGTATATGGTGGGAAAGGGGACAACAATCAAGATATACATGTATATTTGTACTAATTTTTTAAAGTAATGTAATTATTTATCAAAAATGCATACCAATTTAAAAAGCAGAAAATGTAATGCTGTTAAGCAACTAAATTATTATTATTGTTATTATTGTTATTATTATTAACTCTTTTCCTGCTAATTTTCAGGTTTTAGACTTATTTTTTACTAACTCTATATTAAGCACAAAATCCAAATATCTAACCTATTTTTACTTAAAATGTTTTAAAAGTTATGTATTCCCCATAACGTTCTCTATCAAAATGTTTCAAAGATCTTGGTGGAATAAATTATTTAAAGCTATGTTAAGAATTTACATAAACTTCTTAAAATTAATAGCCATACATGCAACAAAATAGAAATCTATTCTTTACCTACTAATTTGTAAAATTTGATAGTAAAATTAGTATAATGCTGAAATTTCTCAGAAAACTACATTATAGTTTTTTAATAACTATGTTGATTACAAACAGAGTCATATTCAAAATGAAAAAAATCACAAATATGTCTTTTAAATTTCTCTTCTATCTCAATGAACACTGTTCCATTCTAAAATTTGGTACCCTAAACAAACCCACTAAGATTATTCCTAGATTTGAATAGAAATTCCTGTCAGTGTCTTGTCTCACTGTGCCAGTGACAATATTTCAATATCTTAATTTCTTCTGGGAAACTGAGCTGTGTTTTCATAAAGTTTGATGATTTTAACTGACCCCAAATCCAGCCCTTAGTAATTTCATTTACTGCAAACATGTATATGCAAACATGTATACATGCAAACATGTATACACTATATATATATATAGTGTGTGTGTGTGTATATATATATATATATATATATATATATATATGAAAAATAAGAATTGATTAAATCTCAGAAAGAGTTCAATATATATAAGGAGAAATTTGTAAAATTACAATAAATATAATATTGAGTTTAACATATTAAAAATTGACAATTCAAACCATCTTTGACTGAAATAAGGAAAGGCTCAGTTGGTTGAACTCTGAGAAATATTTTAGGTGATTTTACTGTTAAATTTAAAATGTCTGAATATTCAATAAGAAGTCTTGTTTTGATCAAAATTGTGCTAAGTTTTGAGTGCAAAAATTTGTTTTGGAATGCTAGTAAAAGCAATCTAGTAAAAATGTTTTAGATACTTTGCTTATCAAAAATTAAAGATAGATAAATCGCTGAAGTACATACAAAATGAGAATAAATCATTTTATTAAATCCTCATGACAAATTAATGTAAGACATAAGATATGTGGTAAAATTTATGTGCTAACAAAGATTGTATGAATAATGTATAGCATGCTCCTTTAAGTCAGAAGATATGATTTTTATTCAGGAGCCTAAACAGTATGTGTTAAGAACCATAATACCAGACAGAACAGCACCAAATATCACCCAGTTGGCACATACTATAGATACCTAAAAGCACCCAACTGAGAGCTGCAGTAATCATGAACTCTAAGTTCACATCACTAAGATATATATTATTCTAGTAAGAAACCAAGGGGGAAGAAAACTATACTTTGCCATTCCAAACCACCCCAACACACATACACAAACATAATACACACCTTGAAAAGATTGTTGTTTTGTTTGCATATGCTGTACATCTATAGTAATAGTAACAGAATAAATGGGAAAACAGGTATAAAAGACATTAATTTAGATAAAAAGCTTTATGGTTCACAATTTTTTTTAAGAACTCCAAGTCTATGGATAATGAAAAAACAGAGTGAAATTGTGGTTGATGTTCTAATAAAATTTAGTTAGTGACATGAAACATAAAATAAAACTTTACAATCTGTGATCCAGATCCTTCCTGTGAAGGTATAAATCAACTTGCTGAACATAAACTCAAAATGTTTAGTAACTACAGTTGACTAAAATAGTTTGAAAACATATATATTATATTTATGATATAGTATTGGATATATGCTTTAGAAAATTTGTTATTCAGATATGAATCCAAATTTACCTATAACACACTTACACATGCTTATTATATTCATTTTGATAGAGATTTAATCATGATATAAAATCAAAGGTATCAAGTGTAGTAATAGAAGCTCTTCACAAGCAGCATAATTGTCATCTCCAGTGATGTCCCTAAACATTAATCTGGGATAACAAAAACCATTATTTTTCCCAATTAGCATTAGTACCCATTCTAGAGTTGTTAAAATATTAAGGATCTCTTTTGGTAAATTCATACCTAGCACTGTAAATCTGACTGCATTGTTTAAATGTCACTTTAATTCATTAATTTTAAATGTCATACGTTAGAATAAAACTTTCTTTAAAAATCTTTTCTCTTTTCCAATATGTCCATTAAGAATGTTCCAACCACAAATACCTTGGCCTATCAGATTCATAAACTGTATGTCATCTTGTATTTAACCTACATTTTACCCCATATATACCTGCATTAATATCATTATGTTTCAGCTTCAAACTCTGTGGTATTTAACAAAGCTTCCATTGATTCTCCTCTTTCCTTCCAGCTCAGTTCTTAGTCAGGGTTTGAACTTGTCACCTTCTGACAATCTCCAAAGTGACCATGTTCTACACAGCTCTCTTTTTATTCATCGTATACTTTCTTTTCCTATTCTTTTCTTTTATGTTTTTCTTTTTACCTGAGTGAATGCATCCAAGGACACAGATTTCATCAGCATGTATATTATGGTGCTTCTGAATTATATTTCTAACCCAAAATTCTTCCTAACTAATTATATGCAGATATCGCAAGTCAACTAATCTAAATTGCATTGTCCCTTCCTTCGTTGACTAAATGAAATCCCATCTTATATTTTATTATTGTATATATTTATGATGTATAATGTTACATTACAATACATATACCCAATTAATAATGATTAAGTGAAAGTAACTGGTATTACTACCACCTCAGATATTTATTATGACTTTGTTTTGGAAACATTCAAAATCATATATATCAGCTATTTGGAAATATCACATTAATTGTGTTCAATGTTATGTATTCTTCTTACAATACACCACTAGTGGAAATTCCTGCTATTTAATTGCACCCCTGTGCTATTAACAATCTTTTCTTGTTATTTAACTTTTTAGACATCCCTCAATCTACTTCTTTAGTATGATTCTTTTAGCTTTGAAGTGTCAGTAATGACAGCATGTGACATATACTCTTGGTGAATGACATTGTCCACCTAACATAATGACGTCCAATTCCATCCACATTGCTGCAAATATTAGGATTTCATTTTTGTATGATTGGGTGATATTCCACCATAGATAGAGAGATAGATAGATATATAGACAGACAGATAGATGTCATATAGTCTTTGTCTGTTCATTCAAAGGTGGACACCTAATTTAATTGTATATCTTGTTTTCTATGAATAATGCTGCCATAAGCATATGAATATTGATATCTTTTAATCATATTAATTTCAGACACATTAAATATGAACCAATAGTGTGATTGATGGATTATATTCTAATATATTTAATTCCCTAAGGAAATTGTATATTATTTCCATATTATAATTGTATATTTTTCCATAACTCTATTAGATTGTATGCATACCAAAAATGTACAAGATCTCCTCTTTCTTCAAATCCTCAATAAGTCATTATTTGTGTCTTGTGTCTAGAATAGTTTTTCTAACTGGATTAAGATGGTATCTTATTGTTGTTTTGACTTGAATGTATTTGAGTTATTTACATTTCATATATACTTGTGTAGTATATGTGTACATATATTATATAGTCTAATATAAATAATATATATTAATCCTCTTTAGAATGAATAGTTTGAAAATACTGTCTACCATTATGTACATTTTCTATTCAATGTCGTGTCCTTTGCTGCACAGGATTTTGTTAGTTTGATATAATCGTATTTTTTTTGTCCTCTGTATTTTAGGGATCATGTGCAAAAATCTTTTCCCAGATCAATGTCCTGAAGAATTTCTCTAATTTATTTTTCTAATTCTTTAAAAATGTGAGATATTATATTTAAGCATAAGACATGATTAAAATAGGTGGTGATTTTTAAAATTTATAAAATCTTTGAAGCAAAAGACATATTGGCACTAATCTCCCTCAAAATACTTTCCCTTGGCTTAATCACACTTGTCCTGTCATTCTTGCTGCTTTCTGGAGCAGTTTTGAATGTTCTCTCTTGTGTTTTTATGAAGTGTGCTCAAACAGTTCACAGTGTATCTTTATCCACATTATTTACCAAATTGGGGACTTTATGGCTTCTAGACCTTCCTCAAAATCAAAATGACCATTAAGGGTAAATACTTTGTATCAGTTTAGCATAGCGAGACAGATACAACACTATACAGATTGCCTTTTCAGGATACTTTTATTATTCATTAAATTACATTATGCACCTTGACTCGTTTCAGGCTTTAATTTTTTCTTAAGTGCGGATTTTTTCTGGTAATGAATATGTAGAAATTTATTCATTTCTTGTGTTTTTTTTCTCTTTCTATTGTTATAAATTTGTGCTACTTAATAATTATATTCATATTGTAGAATTGATGCATATATATATAAATATATATCTCATATTGATTATTTTCACTCCAAATTAACACCCACTAGCCTCCTATCACTTCCTTTGCCTAGATCCTTCTCCCATCCTCAAATAAACTACCTCCATGATTCTTAACACTCTGTTTTATTTTTATCTTTGAATCATTTACATTTGGGGTCTTTCCTTTTAAATAAAGCACACAATATTTACCTCCTTATGCTTACTCCACTTATTATTGTACTTTAAATCTAAATAAAATTTCCTCCAAATAACTCATATTTCTCCTCCTTTCAGGGATGGGTAATATTCTATTTTTAAACAGGCCATATATTCTTTCCCCTTTCATTTGTTTGTGGGCAAAGACATTTACCATATTTTAGGTGTTACAAAGCTTGCTGCAATAACCTTAAGTATGTACATATCACAGTGATATAATGATTAACTCTTTTGGACTAAATACCAAGAATAGTTATAAATGGGTCATATATTTCATGAGGAATCTACATACAAATTTCCAGTGTTTATATTATTTGTACTAGTTTATATTCCAGTTAACAATGTAGAAGGGTAAATGTTATATCACTTCATCAGCATTTGTTCATTTGCTCATTTGAATCCTTGATAAAAGCCATTCTTGTTATAGTAAGATGAAATTTTATTGTTGCTTACATTTCCCTACATGTCAAAAGTGCCGAACATTATTTCCTATACTTATGTCGATTCTGGGCCGGGAATTTAGCTCAGTGGCTCCAGTACCTGGTTTGCAAGCCTAAGGTCCAGGGTTCCACTCCTGGTAACCACATACAACAGTACCACACGTGGAGACTTATGCCCACCAGCAATCAGAACCACGTACTACAGTGCTGGGCGTAGTGGCTCATGCCTATAATCCCAGCAGTCAGGAGGCAGAGATAAGAGGATTTTCCTTGAATTTGAGACTCACTCAGAGTTGCCAAAGTGAAAGACTGCTTTAAGGATGTCCTTGTAGGGAAGAACAAATGGTAGCATAAGACATTGATTACTAGCAATTCAGTTTATAGAGCTCAAGCATCCAGTCATTCAGAGCCCAATGCAGCCACTATTCAGGGATTGGATACTATAGAACTGTTGGAAAACTTTGGTATCATCCTCATGGTACTGTTTTTACAAGTTTGCAGAATTCAAGGAGTGTGAGATCGCTGCTAGGTTTCTGCCCAGATTTCCAAAGGCCTTGGAGGCAAGGCTGTATGCCCCTGAGAAAAGAGTACTTGTATCTGTGAAGGTGAAGCCAAAAGTGGAGTGCAGACACCAGAAAAAAATTGAAAAGCCAGGAATATGAAATGTCAGAGACAACAACCAAAAGAAATCAAAACCAGCCGAAGAGAAAGGCCATGAGGATACTATCATGCCTGGCCTGAGTGAAATCCTCTGAGCAAACACTCAGACCTCTGAAAATAGAGTTCTGAAAGTAAAATGAACAGTTGACCATAAAGAAAATTTGGGATGCAAATATACATCTGGCACCAGAGAGCCCGGAATTGTATTCACACCTATGCTGACAATTCCCCTGCAGATCATAGCCTTCCTTCTAAAATATATGTGTGCTTGGTTTCTCTCCAAGCTAGCTGTTGAAAATCACTCCAAATCTCAACACCGTCTGCATGCAGATAGAATCAATCCAGACCTTTCTCACATTAAAGCTGTTGAAGTCTTGCCCACTATTTCAGTCCCTGCTCATATCTGGACAGTAGTAAAGCTTTTTCTCATATCTAAGAAGAGGCTCACAGGCCTCTCATGGACTGTCTATGATAGGTGCAAGCACTGGCAGTGCCACAGTGATAGGGCCACCAGGGCCTTTGAAGTTTCCATCTCAGTACAATTTTCCCAGTATATTTGACATAGAAGGACCAGATTAAATGTTTATCCTGCTATACTTCAGTCTTTATTTGATCTCATTTTTTCTTATGATCCTTTTTCTCCCTTTTGGAATGACAATGTTTTCCTTCTCCCATTGCACTGATATAGGGGTTATCATATAGGGATATATATGGACCTCCCAATAATAAAAGAGACATATGAAAATGCCCAACTTGCTAGATGTCGGATGTGCTAAGTTCATCTTCTCTAAAATTCAAGAGTGAATTCCTGGAACAGAGATTAGGAGTAAGAAATATTAATTGAAAAATAAACAGCTTCTGTCTAACAGACAGAAACACCCTAGAAAGTGCAGTCTATCGACTGTTCTGCTCAAGGGAGTGTATAGTGCAGAACCATGAGGTGATGGTGGAGAGATTAATCCAATGAGCTTTTCCTTCATGTTGCCTTCCTGCTTGTGTCTTTGTTTCTCTTCCTATTTCTGAGAACACATTTGCCACTGCACATCTTCTGAGTATCCCTCAAGCATTGTTGCCTTTATTCAGCCATGGCTCTTCATCTTTTTAATTTATGTTTATATATAATTGTTTATATTAATATATGATCTGTACAGTATTTCTGTTGTGCCAGTTCTAATGTCTCCTTTTAGACTGGATGACTTTCTGAATCTGAGGGCAGTGTGAGTGCTTTTACAGGGCCTCCATTGGCCAGTGTATGCTGTTCCATTATTTCTTCAAGCCATATGGGTGAGACAAATCTATTTTCTCAAGGTCTAACAAGGCACAGCTGCAGACAATAACCTGTACAGTTTTCTTTTATAGCTGCCAGTGCATGGCTGGGGCTACCTGACTGTTCCTAGGGTTCCTGTCAGTCTGAGCCACTCATAAAAGTCTGCTCAACAGTGTCCTACAGGTATAGGTAGATGTGTATGGTTGCCTACCTTCTTTCTGGAGAGTCTGTGAAATAAATGACTCAAGAGTTGTTATTCCTTATTGGAGCTGAATGTAAAAAGTGACACTTTTTGCCTGGCTTCAGTGCAGAGAGGGGCTGGGTAGTGCCACCCAGCTGATTCATAGACAGTATTAAGTTTTGCCAACTTTTTTCCCAAAGCTGCTCTGTGGGACAAGATCCTCCATGAGAACTACGTAGTTATCATCTGGTTTTACCAGAGTGCTAACAGGGCCCTAAATACATTCAGAGTTCTGAATTGGACAAACAGCTAGGAACAGCTGCCTGACTGCTTCTCAGGACCCTGACTATGTGGATCTTGAGCTGACACCTGGCAGTAGGAGCCTGTGTAGCAAGAACACAACTTGAGTGGGACTTTTCTGGCACAAATGTAGAAGAGTAGTAACCTAGCAGCTTTCCAAGTCGGGCACATGTCTATGAGAGCTGCACATTTCTCCACTAGCAAATGTTTAACTTGTTCATACAGGGACCAGAGACTGTTGAAGGTCAGGTGCTTGTTCTTTCCTACCAAAATCAAGTCCCTCATAGTTTAGTATTGAGTTTTAGAGGCTAGGAAGTAAATGGTGCATGTTTATCCTCCTGCTTTGTGAAACCATCCTGTATCTTCATGTTCTTCAGTGTCTCTCACACATTTTCCCCTGCACTTGGGCATCATCCTTCTAGCACACAGCAGTGAGACAGGTGCTTTCTCCATTGCTGGTAGTAAAGGGTGTCAGTTATCTACCATGACATGTCTTGCTTATATCTCCATGTGATCTCTGTCTTTCAACTTAATTCCTTGTTTCTTCTCAATCATTTTGCATGTCATTCCTTCACTTCAGGTGAAAAAAATAATAATCCTTTACCACATATGTATCTATGTGACACTTAGTCACTCTTCATCTCAAAAATTGATGATATTATCTGACTTCAGGACTAAATTTATTCATAATCTACACAGTCAGTGCAGTACTAAATGAGTAATTTTGTTTTCTTTAGCTCATCTGCCATATTTTCTTCTGAACTATATCAATAAAACATAAATTTGTCTTTAATGGTGTTTTGTTTAAGGTTGTCTTTGTTACTTTTCTCACCACTGAAACAAAATACTTGCCACCTAAAGTTAAAAGAAGGAGGGTTTATTTTGGTTCACACTTTGTAGAGATTTCAGTGCACAATCAGCTGGCTCCAAGGCAGGGTGGCAGAGGCACATCACAGAGGAGAAGTTGTTCACGGGAGGCAGAATGAAGAAATACAGTGAAGCAGCAAGTGGCAAATGATGACAACAGTCCCCGTTCTGCTCCTCATATTTTATCCAAGCTACACAGACTTAGGGCAGGAAACATCCACACCCAGAGTGGACTGTCCCTTTATCTCTAGTCGAACAATGCCGAATCATTCTGTGAACTAATTAATCACACAGCCTTCATCCCAGTGTCACACATTCTGGATCCAACCACCTCTGAAAAGCCTTTACTATGGCTGGTTTGAGACAATAACTTTGGGAGGATGTCTAGACACAAACCACAACAGAAGTCCCTAGTCTTACCATTAATTCATTTTTGTCTCTAAACTGCAAATTACCCTACAATGCATCTTCCTAACAGCAATATCTCACTATGACCAATATTGTAATTCTAGTCTCCCATTCTATTTCAACTTCTCTGTTAGTAATCTAAGCAGAATAACCACTGCATTATCTCTGGTAATTTCATGGAAAAAAACCATTATATTATGCTAAAAAACCCACTATATGTATATATGTATGGACACACATATATATATGTGTATATATATACATATATGTGTGTATATATATGTATATATATACATATATATGTCTATATATGTATATATACTTATATACGTCTATATATGTATATATACATATATGTGTATATATGTGTGTATATGTATGGATACATATATATGTATATATACACATATATGTGTATATATACATATATATGTGTACACATATATATGTGTGTGTGTGTGTATATATATATATATATATATATATCTCCACAATACAATATAAATACCCAGAGAAAATAATGTACATTATTTTTAATTGTATGTTCACAGTTTTAAAATAATTGAACACAAAATAAATTGGAAAGAAAGACAGGTGCTACATTTATTTCTTAACTGCATACTTAACAACTTGTCCTAGTCCACATTACATCATGCCAATATTTATGCATGATATTTATGCATTAATTAGATTAGACCTCTTAAAACTTGTATAAATATGAGTGGAACACCTAGAAAATTGTAAAAGTACAATGTATTGATTTACACTCTTGGACTCAAAACAGTGAAATCTCAAATGTGTTAATTAATTAAGCATTTACTTTAAGAAATGTTAAAATTAGAAAACTCCTTTTACAAACATGCTTAAGAGATAAAAATTTTAAATTGAAGATAATTAGTCAAAAAGAAAAGATAGTCTGAATTATTTTGTACATTAGAAAATTCGAGACATTCCACTGCTGAAGTGTAAGATGATTTAGAAAATGAGGGAAGGAAAAATAATACAACAAACAGTGCACACATTAATATGGATCTATCTATCTATTCAGTCTTCTATCATTTCAAAAAATGATTTACTTAATTTCAGTTATTAGGCTTCAAGCTTTTGAATGCTTGTGAGTAAAAAATGATTTGTGATCTTTAAATTTTCTTCAAATGATTGACAGAAAAAAAATTATGCCTGAAATTTGCTCTATTTATCTTTTTGCATGACCCAAACAGGAAATTTGAAAAATAAAGATAATTTTTCCAAACTTTAGATAAATATCATTAGAAAATAATTTTTCAAAGAAAAAAATCCATCCATGAAATGTACCTTATGATTATGTGGAGATAATTTCTAGCTCACAACACAGGGGGTAATAACTTGTACATTACACAGTAATCTCTGTGAATGATTAACAGGATAAAAAATTCCAAGAAACTATGATGACTAGGAAATTGAGAATACAATTTTAGAAAGTTAACTCCACAGCAACAGTGAGAGAGAGGGTGTTAAAGAAAGGGTGGGAGAGAAAAAAATGAGACTAAGATGCAAAGACAAATAAGGAAAGATTTATTGTCTTCAGAGGGGTCTTTAGCTGACTACTAATCTGTGTATATAATAGAAAAACCTACTTCAAAACTACAAATTACATATGGTCCGAGTATTAGAAACTAAGTCCCTTAGAATCTCTAGGAGAGTAAAGTCCTTATATGAAGGCTTGATTAGCTCTATAATGAAAATGAAAAATAATTTATTTGCTTTAACAAAAACAAGGATGTGGTGGCTCAAGCCTATAATCCCAGCACTTGGAAACCAGATGCAAGAGAATTTCTGTGAGTTCAAGGATAGCTACATAGTGAGTTCAAGGCCATCTGAACTACAAAGTGAGGCCCCATCTCAAAAAACATTTTTAAAAAACCACACTCATACAACCACTTTTGAGATCAGTTTGAAGATTCTTCAAAAAACTAGGATTAGAGGTTCCATTTGACTCTGTTATTCCTCTGCAAGGTATATACACAAAAGAATTGAAAGATTCATGTGCTAATATCATGTATTTTAAATGCATAACAAAACAAGGCCCATCATTACTTAGAAGGATGTAATAAAATCCTGAGTACAGTAATGCATAATTTGGAATATTGGTCATTCTATACTAAAAAAAAAGAGTAAGGGAATCAAGAGATATGTGGACAGGGGAGGTAAAGGGAATAAAAAGGAATTAGACTGTCTCCTGTACCTGTACCTCTTTCCCACAAGGAATGTAAATATGTACTCAACACCTGCACTAATTATAAAAAACTAATAAATTGAAAATTGGGCAAACATTCAGTGACATACATTTATAACTACAACAAAAATAAATCAATAAAAATAAATTTAGAAATATGCAGATGATAGAATTATACAAGTTTATTAAACAGCTAATATAAATAATACTGGAATGTTTAAATGATAAGATTTCATTAAAGATTTAGATTACATTCACTGTAGTGGCTTCATACATGTATGTAGCAGGTATATTTCACATCCCTTGTGTTTCCTCTTCTCCCCACCATCTTTTTATTTGTCTAAGATTAGATTCAATTATATATTTTATAAAATCTTATAAAATTAGTTATCATATATAATTATACTAACAGAGCAAAGGACATATAAAACATGTAAGACAATTCTACTGAGTAAGGGTTTAAATAGATACATCAAGTGTAATACTAAGTTTTAGTTCAATCTTAATCCATTGGTTTTTCATTTCAGTGTTTGAATACTTACATTGGAAAAGACCCAATTTACATACAAACTCGCATTTTAAAACTTAGCACACACTAGAATTGGAGTGGGGAACTATTCAACTCACTATATGAGCTATAATATATAAGGTAGATTTCAGAAAAAAAAGCAATATTAACAAAAATAAGCATCCTTCAATGTAATACTGATGGAGCTTCATAAAAAGCAGATTAGAAAAATCCAGGTCCAATTTTTCAATTTAAAATAAATAGATACAAAATAAAATAAATTTACAAGATCCCTGGAAAACACTTCAATCACTGTAATATCCATGAAAATGTAAAATAGAGAGGAATATTCAAAATAATAAGGAATTTTAGAGTATTATGGCCAACTCTTGCTCAGCACCTGCTTTCATGATGCAGGACACGATCAGTTCTAACTTTCATCCACAGTGCTGAAGAATGTAAAGTGGAGCTGAGTTAGAGTTTTAACCTATCTGTGCTCCTCCTAAGGAGTTTGCTTCCCAACTGAGTGTTATGGTCTATTTTAAGATGTTTCTCCAAAGCCTCATGATCTCACACTTTGAGTTTTTGGAAAGCAATTCGATCATAGAAGCATGATGCACCTTAGTGGATTAGTCCACTGATGAGTTGATTGCTTCATGTGATTTGGGGAGGTGGTTTGGTGGGAGGAGGTGGCTCACTGGGATCATAGCGTACAAGGCTATATATCCCTCTCCCTTCTATTGGTCTAAAACCCTATCCCTCTGCATACTCCCATTGTGCTATGAACTCCTCTGCCATGTCCCTCCACCATGATGCCTTGTCATAAATCCAGCCAACTATGGAATGAACCTCTACAAACAGCCAAAATATGCCTTTCTTCTTGTGTGTTGTGAGTGTCTAATGTCATGCTGCAATGAAAAAGGAATTAACTATTTTCAGAGATCACTTCGAATTACAGAATGTATTGGAGGGTTCTGTTTGTAACACCTGTGATACGGCTGCATAAATGTAGGCAAATCGAGAAAGTGACAATGTATTAAGAGATGCAATAGATTATATAATGTTCAAAGAAGAGAGGGAGAGACTTTTTGAGAAATGAAGCCATTTAAGTCAGCTATTTATACAGGAAAATATAAAACCACACATATATTACAAAACAAGTTACCAAAACTTCTATGCAGAAGGTTTTTGTTTTGTTTTGATTTATTTCAAATCTTTATTGGTAGGCAGAAGATTTTTTTTTTGTTCCTAAACTCACCATCAAAAGTCTTAGTTTGAGATACAGCCTATCTATCTCAATTTTTTGTAGGCTTTTAATCATGAGTGGGTTTTGGATTCTGTCAAATGCTTTTTCTGCATTTTTGAGATGACCATATGGTTTTTGTCCTAAAGTCTATTAATATAGTGTACTACATTTATTGATTTACATATGTTGAACCACCCTTGCATCCCTGGGATGAATCAAATTTGGTCAGGGTGTTTCATCTTCTGATGATCCTCTGTATTCTGTTTGCCAATATCTTGAGGATTTTTGCATATATATTCATTAAGGAGACTGGCCTGTAGTTCTCTTTTTTGTTTGAGTCTTTCTCTTCTTTTCGAATCCGTGTAATGCTTGCTTCTAGGAATGAATTTGGGAGTAGTGCTTTCCTTTCAATTTCATTAGAGTTTGAGATGTAGTTACATTAATTCTCCTTTAAAAGTTTTGTAGAATGCAGCAATACAGCCATCAGGACGGGGAATTTTCTTTGTCAGTAGGTTTTATTTTTATTGTATTTTCAATTTCACAGATTGATATTGGGGTATTTAGCATTTTTATATATTCTTTGTTCAGCTTTGGAAGTTCATGTGTCTATAAATCTATCCATTTCTTCTGTGTTTTCTATCTTATTGGAATACAAGCTCTCAAATTATATATTTATCATCGATTGGACTTCTACTGAATTTTCGGTGATTTCCTGCTTTTCATTTCTAATAGCATGGATTTCATTCCTGATAGCAATATGATAAGATTGGCTAAAAGTTTGTCATTTCTGTTTATCTTTTCAAGGAACCAATTATTTGATTTTTTGATTTTTGTATCATTTTCTTAGTCTCTATTGCACTGACTTCTGCTCTGATCCTTAAAATTTCACCCATAGTATAAGGCTTAGGTTTGTCTTGCTCCTCTTTTTTTAGTAGCTTGCAGTTCAGTACTAGATTGTTTATTTGAACTGCTTTTGTTATGTCCCATAAAGTAAAAAAGCTTCTGCACAGCAGAACAAACCATGAGCAGAGTGAAAAGACAACCAACAATGTAGGAAAAAAAATTTTATCAGCAGTTTTTCATACGAAGGGCTACTATCCAGAATATATAAGGAATTTACAAAAATCAGCTACCCTCCCCAAATTTTAAGTATCCAGTTCAAAAATGGACATCTGAAATGAACAGAAACTTTTAAGAGGAAGAAAGAAAAGCAGCTAAGAAACTTATGAAGAAATGGTCGTTTGAGAGATACTAGTCATTTGAGAGATGTAGATGAAAACAACATTGAGATTTCATCTCACTCCACAAAGAATGGCTTCTATCTTGAAATTAACCATAAACAAATGCTGGTGAGGTTCTGAAGAGAAAGAAACTCTTCTCCACTGTTGGTGGGAATATAGACTGATGCAACCACTGTGGAGATCAGTGTGGAAATTTCTCAAAAAACTAGGATTAGAGGTCCCATTTGACTCTACTATTCTCCTGCTAGGGATATACATGAAAGAATTAAAAGATTCATATCACAGCAACCCATGTGCACCCATGTTTATAGAAATTCAATTTGCGATAGCTAAACATTTGAAACAACCCAAATGCCCATTAACTGGTGAATGGATAAAGAAAATATGTATGTTTTATGAAAATGGAATATTATTTTACCATAAAGAATAATAAACTTGACTCATTTCTACTCAAATTGACATACCTTGAAGACATACTCATAAGTGAAATAAATAGGTCACAGATGTGTATATTCCATAGCTTTTCTCTGGTTTGAGAAATTGAAGAAAAAATGAATTCTGAAATGTAGAATAGATATTGTGAAACAAATATTTAAAAGGAAATGGGGATAAGGGTAAGTAAAGAAGGGAAAGAAAAAATTTAATCTTAAAAAAAGAAAATAAAATTCATGTATACAGGGGCAAGGAGTTGTAGTGTGGGCAGGGGAATGGGAAAAATGAGAATTAAGTTGTATCATGTAATAGTACATATTGTCAGTGTTGATTGTGATTATGATGTGTATATTAAATGTACCAATAAAATCAATATTAAAATGATTTATCTAAGGATTATACTAAAGTCCTAAAGCATGTTTTCCTAAATAGAGAAGGCAATTTATTCTAGTTTTTAATTCTGACACATATGGTATATTTTCAAATTTGAAAACAAAAGAGAACAAAACAAAAATTAAATGTCAAAGTATAAATTTAAAATGTATGAAAACCTAAAAAATATTTCTCTAGGAACCATAATTGAAGAAGCACATGCATAAGACTGCTAGACAATGAATTTAAGGCAGCTATGTAAAAAAACTATATAAACCAATAAGAAAACCTTGAGTAAAAATACACAATGAAAACAAAATAAAAATTAATATGGAGGAAAAGAACTTACAAAATGAACCAAATTAAGTTTAGAGCTGAAATAAACAGAAACTGGCTTAACAAATTCATACAGCAATTCAGTATTAAACTTGATTTGGCAAAAATCATGAATCAGAGAAATTGAAGGGGTAGCAAATAGAAAACAAATTTATAGACAACTAATAGCATGAAAGAGACTCATGAGACACTATTAAATAAGTCAATATGTGCATTATAAAAAATTCCAGAACAACAAGTGACAGGAAAAGAGTAGTGATATTACTTAAGGAAATATTAACCAAATATTTTCCAGACTTAAGTGTACACATGAGCATGTGAAGTTAAGTATTTCATCAAACTGTAAGTAAGATAAATCTAAAACGGAAACATTATAACAAATGGTCAAAATTAATACAGGACAACTTGAAGTTATCCGAAGAAAAATAACCGATCACATACATGGGGTCATCAATAATGTTATCCAACAATTTCTCAGCAGAAATTTTGAAGATATAAAGGTAGTGGGGTGATGGTATTACGTGTGCAAAGAATATTCCATCTCCACTAAGTCATAAGTAAGGTAGAAATTGTTACTCACTAAGTAAAATTAAAGATTGTCATTACCAGTAGATTATGCTAAATGTATGTTAATAGGAATTTTTCAAGTTGAAATAACATAAAGCAGTGATTCAAAGCCATATGAAATTGTAAAGATTCTCAATACAAATAAAAAGGTAGATAAATATAAAAACTAGTACTGTCATCATATTTGCTAGTAACTCTATTTTTCATTTTTACAGTACTTAAAGTAACAATTAAAACCACATATTATAGTGTGTAAATTGGTAAGTGACACATAAAATGTATTTTATGACATAAAAATACAGTGAAGAAAAATGTGAGAGGACAGATTTTGAGTGTAACATTTTAGCTAGTATATATTGGAAATAGATTATTATACTTTCATGATGATATATGTAATTCTCACAGCAATAAAAACATTCTGTAAAATATATACAAAAACAAGATGAAGTCAATTACCATATGCTACATCAAAAAATCAAATGAATGCAAAGGAAGCTATTAAGTATAAAATAAGGGAAAATAGGCACACAATATAGTAAAATGGTAAAAGTACATTTTTGTTGCTGTGATTTTAATATGCTTATCAAAATTCACACATGAAAATGTAATTGTCAATGAAATAAATGATGTCTTTTGAAAGACATTACTAAATGACAGCAGTACTTGGATGAGATTAGCTATCATACACAATTGCTAGAAGAAAATACTTGATTTCAAACTCTATTACAAAACCATAGTAGAAAGAACAGTATGACACTGGCATAAAAACACACACCCACACACACACACACAAAAAACTGTAATAGCATAAAGTGCTGGTAAAAATATCATGGATCCATAGCAATCACATCCTAAGTATTAGAGGGAACATCATATGTTGGAAAAAGACAGCCTATTCAACATGTGATGCTGGGAAAGTAGGCCATCCATATAAATAAGAGTGAATGATAGCAATCACATCCTAAGCATTAGAGGGAACATCATATGTTGGAAAAAGACAGCCTATTCAACGTGTGATGCTGGGAAAGTAGGCCATCCATATAAATAAGAGTGAATGAAGATTTCTTAAGTCTGTCCAAAAAAAATTCAAAATAGGATGAAGACTACAAAGCATGATCGGAAATTTTGAAACTGCTTGGGAAAAGAGCATAAATGAAAAATTTCAGATATTTATACAGGTAATGATTTATTAAATGTGATTGCAACAAGAATTATTACATAGCATTATATCAAGTTGAAAAGGTTCTGTGTAGCCAATGAAGCCAACAACGGAGAGAAGAGGTGACTCTTATAGAGTTGCAGATCATTGTCTGCTATTCATCGAACAGAGAACTGACATTCAGAATAGAGAAAGAACTAAAAATCTTACAAAGAAGAACAAGCAATCTGATAAATAAATGGAGAAATCTTCTGAAGCAACCCTTCTCAACAACACTAGAAATAACTAACAGATATATTTGAAAATGCTGAGTATCTTTAACCACCCAATAGTGGAATTCTATCCCACTCAAATCAGAATGGCTAATATAAAGAGAACAGAAATAAACCCTGATGAAGATATGGAGAAAAGGGAATCTTCATACTCTGTTAATGATAATGTAAATTTTTAGAGCTACTATACACATTAATACAAAAAGTCCTCAGATATTTAAAAATGTAACTTCTATATTACTTATATATTCCACTTTGGATTTTTGTATCTGAAAGAAATGAAGTCAGCATCCGAAAATGATACCTGCATGTCCAAATTTATTGTGGCCTCCTTAAAATATGGAAAGTAGAATTAGTCTAGATGCCTTCCAAAGATGAACAGATAAAAAATCTTGTGTATGCAAAACATATGATATTATTTTACTAAAAAAAAGTGAAAACCTATCATTGCCTGAAAAAAAATAGCGGAACTGGAAAAAAATATTATGATTTATACATAGATTTCCTTCAAGTCCCATGTGCCTAGAGACTATTGAAAGGTGATTGCATAACAGAAGCATTATATGAAATATGATGCTAAAAACAGGGCATGGTCAGAAGATATAGTTCACTGAGTGCCTGACCTAATAGTTATCTTCTTCCTTGATTCCTCCCATCTCTCTCTATTTCAGTTGTCATGACAGGAGCAGCCTATGACAAGACAGGAGAGGACAGGCCATTCCCTTGTCATTAGATAAGGCCAATGAAGGTTTCCAAACTAGTGTTGAGAAACCTAAACCCATCCTACCTATAGAATAAGTTATGTGATCTCTGAGTCTGGTTTCAGAAAAATAAATTTCTGGACATGTCAGTAAGAGGCATAATGGTATGAATGAGGCAGAAATTTTAAAATACGCACTCAAAGAAAAAAGCATGGGCCCTTGAGAAAAAGGCACGTGATTTTCTGGAGCTGTGATCACTTGTGTTCCTTGAAAAGATAGAAGTTTGTAGAATTTAAAAGTCTATAGAAAGTTTCGTCTTGATTTTTGGTCTGCGAATAAAAAAGATGGTTTGTACAAGTGAAAAGAGACAAAAATGATCTGTTTGCAGATAAAATAATGCGATCAAAACAATTTTCAGTTCAAAAGAATTGCTGAGGTGTACGATGTATTAATAGAAAAAAAGATTTTGAAAGTGAGGATTTGTACCAGTATATGAGAAAACTTAATTCTCATTTTTCCCATTCCCCTACCCACCCTACAACATTCTACCCCTATATACATAGGCTTTGTTTCTTTTTTTATTACCATCACATTATTTTTCCCCTTGTTACTTACCCTTACACCCCATTTCTTTTTAATTTTTTTTATTTCACAATATCTACAAGACTATAGTTTTTTTGAGAAAGTCTCTTGAACACACGATGTAAATCTACATTGTTTGATTAGAGATTTTAATTTATTTACACCGATGTTGTTGATTAGGGAATGCCAATTAATCTACATTGGTATAATAAAATACCTAAGATTCAGTAATATATGAGTAGCAATACTAGTATTTACTCTTAATTGTGATAAAAAGCTGATTTTGCCAAGGAAGTATTACAATTACAAACACATGCATCAAAGAGCAAAGCTTATGAAGCAAATGACAGAAACAAAAAAGAAATATACATTACTATAATAGTAGTAAAGAAGTTCAATATCTGCTGGGCGTGGTGGCTCACGCCTGTAATCCCAGCACTCGGGAGGCAGAGGCAGGAGGATTGTGATGTGAGTTTGAGGCTGAGCTCAGGGCCAGCCTGAACCACAAAGCAAGACCCTGTCTCAAAAAAACTAAAAAAAAAAAAAGAAGTTCAATATCTAATTCTTATTGATTTATAAAACCCAGGTAGACTAATAGGTAACTAGAACAAGAGACGAACTGTATCTAACAAGTATATACACAGAATTCCATCCCAAAATGTATACTCAACTTTCTCAAGTGAGCAAGAAACATTATTTTCTACTTTTAAGATTGACAAAGTACAGAAATACAGCCAGCTGGAATTTTGCTTTCCCAAGTTGCACTTTTCATAGATATATCAGGGGAAAAGGCTGAATTTATTTCATTTTACAGAGCTGTTTTCAGAACTAGGAAAGTGAAGAAAGGCATGGGGAGTTGACTCAGTCAAGATGGACAGATGATAGTCAAGAAAAAAGAGTTGACTTCTGGGAAAAGCCTAATTTGAGGTCAGCAGGAAGTAACTGAGTACAGCAGAGCAGCTGACTTTCTTTGTCCTTTGATCAGATGTCCCCAAGACAGGATGGGTTGAGGTGCAGTTAACTCCCTACTAGCTGAGGTTTTTATTTTAAGGACTGATCCAGGCTGAGGTTGAACCTGGCACTATTGATCATATATTAGACCACAAAATCAATTTTAAAATAAATAAAATATAAAATGTTTTTATAGTTATATAAAAATCCAACTCAAAATTAATAAAAATAGAATATTCAGAAAATTCACAAAATGTCAAAATTAAACAATGAAATGAATGACAGAAAAAAAACTGATAAAAAAATATCTTAAACAAAAAAAAAATGAATACACATCACACCAAAACTTATGAGAGGCACTGAAAATGCTTCTGGAGGATTTTTTTATAAAGCAAGTCTTCAACTTAGAAGTGAGCTTCATTCCAAGAGAATGTTCCTAAGTCAGATTCATTTTGAAGTCCAACAAAGCAAGTCTTATATACCTTTGAAACAAATATAGAATCTGAATCATAAAAAGCAAACATACAAACAAATGCTTTCCATAAACTCTTTTAACTTTTACATTCACCTTAAAATAGTAAAGCTTACACATGAGCTACTTCTGCAATTTTTTTACATCTAGGTATGTTCATAAAGTCAGGATAGTTCATATCTGAAAGTTTGCAACTTGAGGACTTACTGTACATGTAACTGCTATTATTTAAACAGAAAATTTGAAATTAACAACCTAATTCTACACTTAAAGAGTCAGAAAAGAAAGAACAAACTAAACTCAAAATTTGCTGGAAAAAAATAATGCATATGGCAGAAATACTTCAAAATAAAGAATAGATAAATAATACATAAACCAATGTAAATAAGCTAATTGTTCAAAAAACATTCAACAAAGTTGATAAATATAAACCTAGTTAAATGAGTTGAATAAAATCAGAAGTGATTGTGAGAGTACTAAGAAAACGTGTACAACAATTTGCATAAACTAGATAAAATGCGTAAAATTAAGATGTATATATAATCTATCATGATATATAAAGTCATGAAGAAAGGAGTATATGAATAGTTTCAAACAAGTAATCAATTTGAATCAATAATCAAAATTTTCTCATAAAAATAACACACAAGACTAGATGATTTGAAAGGTATTTTCAACATTTGAAGAGAAATTAATATCAAATTTTCTCAACTCTTCCAAAGACAAAGATTTTAAAAACCCACATCCTATCATGTAAGACTTACCCTACCCTACTACGATACAGACAAATCATTTTATATGACGTTCCCTGATTAATTCAGATTTTGTAACTACAAGGGTGGTTCTCTTATAAAAGTATCTAAAATTCTAACTCTAAGAACAAAGAAGTCTGCAACTGGTAGTGATCAAGTAGTTGTAAACACTGCTGCACTTGGACCAGACATAGTTCCAATTCCGCAATTAATTTTCCCAAAGATAATTGATCCCAACAGACCTTCATATTATTTGAGTCAGTCAATTATAATTTGTGCTATTAGAAATATCTAAACTTTTGAATTTTACAGTTTGGATAGTTTGAATGTCTTCCTTAATTTCATGTGTTTGAAGCTTTGTACCTAGTGCAGTTAAATGAGAGGTTGCAGTGAGGAAATCACAGCCATGGCAGGCTCACTGGAAGACAGGATGTAGCCTGACAAGTTATAGATTCAGATACAGGCAGGGAACAGGATGTGCCTGTGTAACCTGACCCAGAATGGCAGCAATTGGTCAATTACAGCGAGCATGTGCGGGTAAAACAACCCCTGGGAAACAAGAACTGTAATGATTTTATTGACTTAACCACCACTGCCCCGCTCTTGCTATTCTGCTGTCCTCTTCTTTCTGCCCTGACTGTCCTGCTTGTACAATATATCTCCTCCTTTCTTCTCTTTTCCTCTCTCTTTCCTTTCCTCATTTTACTTCATTGTTCTTCACCTTTTCCCTTTCATCACTCTTTCTTTTTCTTTACCCTTCCTTTTTCTTTCTTTATGTTGATTCTTCCTTTACTTTGAATAAAAGTGGTGTTCAATTGTTCACCAGTTGTTACAGGTCATTTTTAGGCAGGACAGAAGGAGCTTGGAATTGTCATACAGCATTCAATCCTTGCCATTTGACAGCAGTAGAATTGCGAATAATCATTAGGAAGAGATAATTAAACCTTTCTGAGAACTGTTCTTAACAAACTAATACAGATCCCACCGAGTTAGTTCTTAAAAGAAAGCATTGCTACAAAAGACTGCTTCAGGTTCTTCAGTTTTTCTCTGGCTCTCTGTCTTACCATAAGATTCTTTCCTCTTAAACAGACAGTATTTCTACCATTATGATGCAATAGAACATGAGGCTTTCACTAGAGCCAAGTTGAAACTAGCACCTTGCATGTAAACTTCAAAAATTTTGAGCTAAGTGAAACAGTTTCTTCATAAAAAATTAGTGTTGGATATTTTATTATGACAATTTATACTGATAATGCACAGTTAAATAACCAGAACTATTATTGGTTGAGACTACAACTTATCTTTAAAAATTGTAGGATAAATCCTTATGATTAAAAAAGTCTTAAATTTATGACAAAATAATCAATGCAGAAGTTACTAAGAAATTGTAGACAGAGTCAAGAAAGCCACCAATAACTAAAGCACAAAGGAAACCATGAAAATAAACAAAGGAAAAAATAAAGAAAATGTCACTGCTAAAGTAATAAAATCAGAGGATCTAGAAAAAAACTTATGATGATTACTCTCAGTGTTAATGCTCTTAACTCACTAATCAGAACCCAAATACCAGCAGATTGGGTTTACAAACAATGCCCAACCATATATTGACTACAAGTGATACATCTCTTTCATAATGAAAAATAAAGACTGAAAATGAGAAGACAGGGAATATTTTATGTGTTTGTTGGAGCCTGAAAACAAGCCAGAGTATCTACCCTATATTCAAACAAAGAAGATATAAATCCAAAACTGGTGCAAGTAAATATCAGTACAAAAGAGAAAAGGACAAAAATGAAGAAAGAGGTAATAATTTTAAATCAATATATACCAAATGTTCTTGCACCAAGTTTCATAAAACAAAATCCACTGCCCATTAAAGAACAGAGACACTAATCCAATGATAATGGTACACTTCAATACCCCCATCTCAAGAATAGACTGGCCAACCAGAGAGAAAAATCAACAAAATAAACCATAGTTGAAGTTAACCATATAATATTAACTTAACAGATATCAGAAGCATATAGAACTTTCTGCCAACAATAAACAAATCTTAATCTAGAATGTGTTCTATCCAAAAAAGCGGAGTGTTTTTTTCCAAAACACATTATAGATTCTTCTCAAAAATTTTTGAAAACAGAAATTTTATGCCATAGAATATACTTAAATTCATACAAAATTTAAATAATTCCTACATGATATGTGATTATTGCCAAATAGAACTAACATCAACAGCAAAATAAACTACAGAAACTGTTAAGAAATCAAGATTAAATAACACATGGGAATAATTGATCACGGAAGAAATAAAGAAACATTAAAAAATTCAAACAATATCACTATATATCAAAACATGGGACACAATAAAAGCAGTTCTGAGGGGGAAAATTATATGTGGAATGTTCACATGAACTGAGTACAATGGTCTCCAAAATTATTTAATATTACATCTCAATATCCTAGAAAAACAAAAACAACACAAATCCAGAATTTGTATAAGGAAAAAAATAGCAAACATTATCATGGAAAATAAAAAAAAAAATCAAGACAAAAATAATACAAAAATCAATAAATGAAAGATCTTATTTGAAAATATAAGCAAGATTATGCCAGAGATTTAGTTCAAGCGCTACTGCATCTTCCCTGGAAGCAGAAGGGCCCAAGTCTGATCCCTGGTGAGGCAAAAAAAAAGCAAGATTGATAAAACTTTAGTGAAATTTCTCAAAAGAGAGAAAACACTCATTTAACACAATTAAAAATGAAAAAGCGAAATCACAATGGGTATCACTAAGATCCAGAGTTACTAAGCCATTATTCAAAAAATTTATTTTCCAACAAATTGGATAACCTGTAAAAAATGGATGTATTCCTAGTCACGCATAAATTTTAAAAATGGAATCAAGAAGATATAGAATACTTCAATACATTGATAACAGACAGTGAAATAATGGCAGGAATAAAAATACTACCAACAAAATAATCTCTATGAGGTAGAGAATTCGTCAAAAAATTTTACCAAAAAATAAGGGGAAAATACCAGTAATCTTAAATCCATCCATGAAACTGAAAGGGAAAGAATACTGCAAACTTATTCCCTGAAGATAGTTTTGAAGCTAATGTTCCACTGAGACCAGAACCAGTCAAGATGTCAACATAGAACAGAAAACTACAGGCTAACAATCTTAGTGGAGATAGTAAAAAAATTATTAAGAAATTATTCTGCAAACAGAATGCAATAAATCATTAAAAAGCGATACAACTTGACTAGTGGATTTTATCCCAGAATTTGCAAAGACCATTTAACATAGTTAAATTTATGAATGTAATAAAGGATATAAGTGAAAGTATGTACAAAAATTACTATGTGATTATTTCAAAATACATAGAACAATGCAACAAATTCTAACATTCACTCATAATGGAGAACTTTCAGGAGAAAGAATATAGAATGGTACCTCTCTTAACACAGAAAAGGCATCTCAGCGCTGCTATAAATTGCATTTCTCAAATGTCTAGTGCTGTTGAATATTTTTCTTATATTTGTTCGTTATTCGTATTTATCCATCTGAGAAATGTTTTTTTCATTTCAGATGTCCATTTTTGGATTTTGTCTTTAAATTTGGGGAGGTCTGAAATTTCAAGTTCTTTATATATCTAGATACTATTAATTTGTCAGAACAATACCTGGTAATTATTTTTTCATTCTATGGATGGCTTTTTGACTCTGCTGGGTGTTTTTTGTGGTGATTGTTGTTGTTTTTGCTGAACCAAAGGTTATTTTAAAAAAATAAAACAGATCCCAGTTGGTAATTCTTTGTAGTATTTCCTACGCAATTAGAGTTTTATTCATAAAGTTTTAGGTACATTTATGTGTTAAAAGGTTTTATCTATTTTGTCTTTCAGCAGGTTAAGTATGTATATTTTAGTATTTAAATATTTGATTCATTTTAATTTCAATTTGCTGCACAGTAAGAGATATAGACCTGGTTCTAATCTTCAGCCTATGTAAAGCAAATTTTCCCAGCAACATTTATTAAAGAGGCTATCTTTCTTCCAGTGAAGGTATTTGGTGTCTTTGTAATAGATAAGGTAGTTGAGAAAGCTTAAAGTTGTTTCAGCACCTTCTATTCTGCTTCAATGATCCTCAGTAGAAATGGTTATCATTAAAAAGTCAACTAATAATAAATGCTACCCAGGCTTTATAGAAAAAGAAACTCTGTCACTGTTGAGAGTGTACATTGGTACAATCAACATGGAAATCAGTATAGAGACACCTCAAAACGCTAAAACTAGAGGTTACATTTGACCCAGCTATTCTTGGTGTCTTCTGGAGGTAAAAGCATCAAACAGCATCCATGTTTAGAGTAGCACAATTTATGACAGCTAAATCTTATAAACAGCCCATACCAAAGGATGAATGGATAAAGAAAATGTGCTATTTGTATACAATGGAGAACTACACTGCCATAAAGTACAATAAACTTGAGGCTTTTTTAGGTGAGTGTACCTTTAGATCATAGATTTAAGACAAATAAATCATACGTGTATGTTTACATATCACATTCTTTCTCTTTCACTCCAAAACCATAAATAAGGTGTGCAATGGACAATAGATATTACTAAGTTCAAAGGAAAGAGTTCAAATGGGGGGCTGGGGATATAGCTCAGTGGTTCCGGCACCTGTCTTGCAAGCTCAAGGACCCGGGTTTGATCCCTGGTAACCACACACAGTACTGGGCGTGGAGACTCAGCCCAGCAGCAATCAGTACCACATACCACAGTGCCAGGCGTGGTGGCTCACACCTGTAATTCCAGCCCTCGGGAGGCAGAGGCAGGAGGATTGCTGTGATGTGAGTTGGAGACTGAGCTCAGGGCCAGCCTGAACCACAAAGCAAGGCCCTGTCTCAAAAAACCTTTAAAAAAAAGTTCAAATGGGAAAGGGAATAAAATAGGGAGAGGAGAGAGAATGAAGAGAAAAGAAAAAAGAATGAAAGGAAAAATAGAAACAAAGCTTTTGGAAATGGGTAAAGGAGCAGGATCGAAGGGAGATCAAAGGAGTGAGGAAGAACAATTAAAGTATATAATGTAAAGGTTTAAATTCTCTACCACAAATATGATCAATATGTAAGACAAATATATAACAATAAATTTGAAATAATGGAAATGATAAAAATGATAACAAATTTATTGTCAACATCATACTAACTTAATGTAATCTGAACACATTCTTATAAAATCAGGAACAAGAATGTCTACTCACTATTTTTACTCATTACTAATTTTAAACAATGACATTATGCAATAAAAAATATCAATAGATCTGAATAAGAATGAAAGAGGTTAATTTATCCTTAATAAAAGATGATATAATCCTTCATTTAGAAATCTACACTTCAAAAAATTTTAAGTATAAATCAATAAGAACTAATAAATATTTGAGAAAAGTGGCAGGATATAAAATTAAAACAAATGAAAAATTACTGCTCTTGCTCATTATCAATGTACACTTTGAGAAAGAAATCAGGAAAACAATTCAACTCATGAAGATTAAAAACTTTAATTTACTATGAATTAAGCTGACAAAGGAAATGGAAGACCTCTATAATAAAAACAATATTACTTTTTAAAGAAGAAAATTGAAGAGCAAACTAGTACAGTGGATACTTGACTTACAAACTCAAATATTAGGAAAGGGTTGTTATAACTCAAATTGGTCAACTGACTGCTCAGGCTCCTCCACACAGACTTTAGTCTCTCTTCTGTATTAAAACAGATTTCAGTGTCCTTAGAGAGACATTTTCCCAGAATTTCTCAATTAACCCCACACAAGAAAGAACATTTCAATGTTCATTCCAGAACATTTTTAGGATTAAATCTCTATCTGAAACCATCTGGAAGCAAAAGCAGCCAGCATTTGGGATATTTCTTAAGACATTTTTCATAAGTTAAAATGAGAATGTCCATCATAAACCAAGTTGTTAATACAACTGCTAGTTATACCTCAATGGTCCACTGCACATAGAATGACATGTCTTACTCCAGGAAGAATAAAACCAATATTGCCAAAGTGGCCATACTAAAAAAAATAGTATAGAGAATTAATACAGCTACATTCAAAACACCATCATCATTTGTTACAGAAATAGATACTCACAAAGTTTATATGGAGCAAGAGAAGATCCAAGATAGCCAAAGGAACCACGAGAAACAAAAGCAAAGCTTGCAATATTACATTAAATTACACCAGTTAACAACAGTGAACAAAAGTAGACATGTTTATGAATCAAAGAGATGTGAATATGTATAAACAACTCCATGAAACTTCAACTATTTGATATTTGGGAAAAAAATAGCTTCTTTAGTCACTGGTGCCAGTAAAACTGATTCCCCATGTGTAAAAGAGTACATCTAGAATCACGTATCTCATGTCTTGTACTTAAAATCACATCCAAATAAATCAGACAATAATTATAACAACAGAAGCACAGAATCTGCTGGAAAAAAAATAGCTAAAATTCTGACCAGGAGGTATAAGCAAAAATATTCTGAACAGAACTCCTATTGCACAATAAATAATATTAACAATCAATTCAAATTAATAAGCATCAGAAGAGTAAAAGAAACAACCACCAGACTGAAGGCAAAGTAAGAATGAGAAAACCAACTTTTCAGGTGCTTCCTGGACAAAAGAATGTAATCTAAAATATATAAAAATTCAAAAATTTAGACCACTGCAGAGAGTAAATTTAATAATAGGTAAATAAACTGAATAGTCTCTTTTAATAAAAAGGATAAATGACTGATTAGTCCACAAAAATGCCTATCATCTCTAGTCATTAGATAAATTCAAATTAAAACAGTGCTGTGATTCCTTTCTATCTTATTACTGAAAAAAAAAGCTGTTATCAAAACCTCAAATGAGAAAAAAAGCAGCAAAAATTGTTGATGAAGTTTTGAGGAAAGGAGATAACACTTCAACATTCTAATGTGAATATAAACTAGTATATCCACCTTGGAAATAAATATGGAAATTGTTTTCAAACTAAAAATAGAGACTTCATTTGAGACAACTACTCTTCTGGGTATCTCCTTAAAAGAGTTAAGAAGCTGTATTTCACTGACACATACCTATCCAAGTTTATAGCAGCTCAGCTCATAATTGTAAAACTAAGCGTTTGTTCTACTTATCCATCAACAGATGAAATGATAAAAAATGTAGTATATATATATATATATATATATATATATATATATATATATAAAATATACAAAAGTTAGTACTACTCAGCCATAATTAATGATATATTTGAGTTTGAGGAGTAAAATGGATGCCTTTTGAGAACATCATGCTAAGTCAAATGAGTCATACCCAGAAGGTTAAATATTAGATAGTTTATCTAATGAGAAAACAAAAACCAATAATTTAAACATCAAAGTAAAAGACAGATAATAGAAAATAAGGAGGTAGAATATGTATAGATATTAGGGAGTGTACTGAAGAAGAGAGAAAGGTGTACTGGAAGGAAAAGGGGAAGCAAAACAGATGAAATTTTTGTATGTATATGTGCCACTTACCAAGATGAATGTAATTATTATGTACTGTGAATGTACACAATAATATATTTTTAAATAAATAAATGACAAAAAGAAGATAACAATGAGATGCTACCTCTCATTTATTGGATAATATTTGATGTTATTGGATAACATCAGAATAGCAACCACAACAAAAATAATTTTGAAACCAGAAAATATTACACTATGGCAAAGTTGGGAATAGTGAAATTTTTGTTAATTGCTTAGGGGAAGATTTAATGGTATATCTGCTATAGAAAACAGTACACAGTCCTTCCAAAAAGTATTTCAGTCTTTCCAAATGATACAAAAATTGTATCTCTATCTATATTTCAAAAAGAATGAAAACAATTAAAACTGATATTTGCATATTAATGTGAATAATAGCATTATTTACAACATCAAAACAACCCAGATGACCATTAAATATGAATATTTAATTTTCATTATATATTCATACAGAGAAATATTATTTAACACTGATAATTATGAAACTTGAACATAGAAGACAACATTTTTTAACATTAAAGACATTATGCTAAGTGGAACAATCTTATTCAAGTCATTAGAGTACTCAAGTCCATTGAACTATAAATTATAGTAGTAATTGTTAGAAGATGTCAGGAACACTGAATGAAAAGTTATTTTTCAATGAGTTATTTCATTTTAGAAAAATGAAAAGTTTTAGATGCAAAAGTGGTGGATGATTATTGCACAAAAATATAAGTGTTTTAATATGTTTAATAAAATGTATTATAGATGTATACACTCACATATAAAAGCACAGTAAAATACATTTTTATTACAAGGCAACAGGGATAATAGAATATATAGTAATAATAAGAGTTATGCCAAGAAGACTTAAGTATCTTGCATTAGTGGACATATAGAGTCACAAAATGTTCGAAAATTTTTGAGAGTACTAAAAGGAGACAGATAAATCTTCAAGTATTCTCCTCTTTGAGTTAGTCATGGAATGAGCAGAAACAAAAAAGGAAGGCGTGTGCCAGACTCAACAGTAGTATGAAACAACAGCCATCAATTAATACGTACAGAACACTTCACCTAACAACAGAAGAATGAATACTGCTGACAGCTCTGTGTGGAACATAAAATAAAAAGACTATATTATGTGTGGTAAAGTCCATTTTAATAAAATTAGGAAGACTAAAACATAACCTGTATATTCCTTGCTACAAAGGACATTAAATACAAGACAGATACATAAAATGTGTAAATGTTTTTAATTAAACTATAGATCTAAAAAATGACAAAAATGTTACAAATAAAAAGACATATCACAGTAACACATGTGCACTCATGTTTATAGCAGCTCAGTTTGTGATTGCTACATCTTGGAAACAACCCAAGTGTCCATCAACTGGAGACTGGATAAAAGAGCTGTGGTTCTTCTACAGAATGGAGTATTACTCTGCCATAAAAAATGGTAAGTTTGAATCATTTATAATTAAATGGACAAACCTTGAAGATATCCTCATAAGTGAAATAAATAGGTCATAGATAGATACATATCGCATCTTTTCTCTGGTATTAGAAAATAAAGATGTAAATGAGTCCTAGAATTGTATGTTATATATTGTGAAATAGAAAATGCTCAAAGTGAAATAGGGTGAAGGGGGAAAAATAATGAGATTATAACAAAAAAGAAAGGAAACAAATTTTATGTATATAGGGGGGTGGTAGGGTGGGTAAAGCTATGGGAAAAAAAGTGGAATTAAGTTGTGTCTTATACTGGTACAAATCCCCACTATGGAGTGCAATCATGATGTGTATATGTAATGTACCAATAAAGATTTCAATAAATAAAAAAAAGAAAGAAAATGTTACAATATATAACGGAATGTGAACTGAGTAAATTAGAACATAAAAATCAAACTTTGAGACATAAAAGTAAAAAATATGGAACTGATATAGCATTAGAATATTTTTTAAAACTCAAATTAATGATCTAAGCTTCCTCCTTCAGAAAATTAAATAAGAGGAAGTTATTCATTCAGCAAGGGCCAATATCAATAATAAAGGGAAGACATAATTACCACATAAAATACAAATAAAATAAATTGATAAACAGAACATTTTTTTCTGAAAATACCAGTAAAGTTCATAAATCATTACCAAGAAGAAAAGAACAAACGTCATTACAGATAGCGCTTTGTTGCCGGAGATTGAACCCAGGGCAGAAATCCCTACTTAATGTGATGTCTACTGCCAAGCTATACACTCAAGCCATTCCTTACAGATCTTACAGATAAAGGAGAGTAAAGATGCTTAACATAAATGCTACACCATTACTTTTTAAAACTAACAAATTATTTGAAAATCACACTATGGATTCTGAATAGAAATAATAATTATAAAATAAGGAACGTTTAAAAAAGTTAGGCTCAAAGAACTCCAATCATAAACTTTTACAGACACTCAAAGAAGAAGTAACTCCAATTCAATACAATTTTTTCCAAAATTGAGAAGAGTTAAGACACTTCTGAACTCATTACCCTGATGTAAAAATAAAACAGAATAATAAATTCACAAAGAAAACTACAGTGTATTTCTAATGAAAAGGCAAGCAGTACTTAGAAATGTTTTAGAAAATTTGGCCACATAGCTTTAAGAATGATATATATGGGCAAATAATTTCAAAAAATCGAGTGTTTTCAACATACAAAAACTAATGAGCCTAATTTTGTATATCAAAAGTCTAAAAATAAAGAGGTGATAGGAAGAAAAAAGGAGATAGATAATTTGGAGGAGTCTAAGAAAACTAGGGTGAAAGGAGAGTTAGAGGGAAAGGAAGAAAAAAGCTGTTTATGTGTTAGGAACATGTACAGAATACTCACAATGAATATGAACATCATACATTGAAAAAGTTATATATAAATAGTAATAATAAAAATAATGAAATTGGGAGAAGGAGATCAAGAAAGGAAGAAAAGGAAATGGACGGGGAATAAAAAAGAATTAAAATGTTCTATGTGCATGTACCTACTCTGTAACATGAATGTTAATTTCAGGTATTCCAGGAATATTCTAATAAAGTAAAATTTTCAAATGTTTTTAAAAATCACTGTAAAATACTCTTTTTGGGGGGCAGGGGTTGAAACAGGGTCTTGCTTTGTAGTTCAGGCTGGCCCTGAGCTCAGCCTCCAACTCACATTACAGCAATCCTCCTGCTTCTGCCTCCCGAGTGCTGGGATTACAGGCATGAGCCACCACGCCCAGCACTGTGGTATGTGGTACTGGTTGCTGCTGGGCGTAAGTCTCCACACCCAGTATGGTATGTGGTTACCGAGCATCGAACACGGGTCCTTGTGCTTGCAAGACAGGTGCCGGAACCACTGAGCTAACTGCCAAGCCCTACTTTTTTATTTTAAAGGGAATGTTTTAAGTATTTCCTTACATAGTATGAGGTTGTTTGTGAACCACTGAGATAAATCCCTGGCCCTGTAAAATACTCTTGATACTCTAAACCTACTGCAAAACAGGTTAGGTAAAACTCTTGAAGACATTGGCTTAGGGAAAGACTTCATGAACAAAACTTCTATAGCACAGGAAATGGCTGAGGAAATCAACAAATGGGACCTCATTCTTTTAAAAAGCTTCTGCACAGCAAAGGAAACCACCAACAGTGCAAACAGGCAACCAACAATGTGGGAAA
>PVIR01015662.1:0-38092 GCA_004026965.1 Petromus typicus
ATTGAGATCTCATCCTTGTATGAGATTTTAGATATCCCTTCTTCCTAAATTAATTTATACTAAATGAATGAAAATGCCAATCGATTTCGGGGGAAAAAACTAAGTAAGCTAAATTTATCATTCATAAAGAAAAGAATAAAAAGTAATAATATCTAAATAACACCCAGAAAAGATCTAAAAAATAATAGTGGGAGAATTACCATTACTTATAAAAATATATTCTAGAGAAATAAAACAAACAGTACTGGCATATGAACAGAGATATCTAAAGAAATTGAATAGGAAAGAACATTTGGGGAAAAAAAAACATGAAATCTGGTAAATTGCAACAGTAACATTTCAAATCAGTAGTATCAAGATAGATTTTTCTTTCACTAAACGGTGTAAGATATTGGGTAGACATTTTTAAAAATTAATCTAACAGTCCCACTTTAAAGTAAAATTGAGATGAAACAAATTTTTGCATTTTAAAAAATGAACCCATAATAGTATATAATAGGAAATAATTCTACTTTTTAACATCACCGAATAGAAGTAACTACTATATGACAAAAATACATTCCCATAAAAGAATGGACCAAGCCAAGATAATGAGTAAATGGAAAGTACATGAAACTAAGAAATATTTAAAAATTAGAAACAAGAATTTTTAACTGATGAGTATGAGGAATCAAAGATGATTGAAATTTCTAGCTTTGGGAATATTCACTAAGGAAAGAACAGATGCAAGACAGAGAAAACTCTCAAAAAGGAGAAAAGACATGAGTACAGTTTTGGACTAGATGTTTTCAAAGTACTTAAATACACAGGTAGAAATGTCTAGAACAGAAATGTTCAAAAAATATAAAATTCAAGCCACATCACATAGTTTTCTAGTAGACGTATTTCTAAAATGAAACTACTAAAGTTAATTTTAATAAACAATATTTAACCCAATATATCAAAAATGTATTTTCACCATGGAAGCAATATAAAAATTACAAATGAAATATTTTTGTATATTGTGACTACTCCCATTTCAGTCCTTTACTAAACTTTTTTTTTTTTTTTTTTTTTAGGTTTTTTGAGACAGGGTTTTGCTTTGTGGTTCAGGCTGGCCCTGAGCTCAGCCTCAAACTCACATCACAGCAATCCTCCTGCCTCTGCCTCCCGAGTGCTGGGATTACAGGCGTGAGCCACCACGCCCGGCACTGTGGTATGTGGTACTGGTTGCTGCTGGGCCTGAGTCTCCACGCCCAGTATGGTATGTGGTTTCCGGGGAATCAAACCCAGGCCCTTGTGCTTGCAAGACAGGCGCCGGAAGCACTGAGCTAACTCCCCGGCCCCCCATTTCAGTCCTTTAGCCACCCTGTTGCAACTCAGTATACGGATATCCTGTTCACACACAAGTCTGGAGTAGATCCACAGTGTTGACAATCGCCAGCACTCTCATACAAAGAATAGCTGTGGTCAGCAGATGACTCAAGGAAAATTCACACCACACAGAAGGAGTAAAAGTCAAAACATGAGCTTTCATGGAGTGAAGAAAAAAAAAGGAAAGAATTTTAAGAAAAAGTCCCAGGAAAAAGCAATCAATCTTCAGGATAAACTGAATTCGAGGATTCTGAGTAGCCACAGAACTGGGAATCTGAAAATAATATGAATTAATATTTACTTAAAGCTCTGTAAGTATCACATATTATAGTAGTCTAAGAAATTTCACTCTGAAAACTTCACAACAACTAGAAGACAAGGAATAATATTATTACTGGTATTTCACAAGTAGAAAATCTTCATTTTAAAAAGTACTGTAGGGCCAGGGATTTAGCTCAGTGTTCTGGCGCCTGTCATGCAAGTGCAAGGGCCCGGGTTCGATCCCCGGTAACCGCATGGAGACTCACCCCAGCAGCAATCAGTACTACATACCACAGTGCCGGGCGTGGTGGCTCACGCCTGTAATCCCAGCACTTGGGAGGCAGAGGCAGGAGGACTGCTGTGATGTGAGTTTGAAGCTGAACTCAAGGCCAGCCTGAACTACAAAGTGAGATCCTGTCTTTAAAAAAAAAGTACTTCAATTCCTGTGTGTGTGTGTGTGTGTGTGTGTGTGTGTGTGTGTGTGTGTGTGTGTGTGTGTGTGTGTGGTACTGAGGATCACGTCTAGGGGTGCTCTAACACTGAGCTACATCCCTAGCCCTTTGTTTTTGTTGAGACTTGATCTTGCATAGGTAGGCCTTGAACTTGTGATTCCCCTGCTGCCTCAGATACCCAAAGTGCTAGAATTACACATAACATCTTAACCACATCTGCATCAAATACATCAATTTTTTTTTCAGTACTGGGGATTGAACTCAGGACCCTTGTGCTTGCCAGTCAGGCGCACTGCCCTAAGCCAAATCCTCAGCCCAAATACATGATGGTTGACTTCTGAAGTCTACTCTTTAACCACTTTACTACAACACACTAGAAAAACTAAATGTACAAATATGGCAGAAGAAACCAAAGACAAACCTCAACTATAAGGCTCTAGTTCAAGTTTCACTAGTTACTTTGTAATCTTGAACATATTAACTTTGCAGGGGCTTTAGTTCACATGTTTGTAAAAATGAGTATAAGTAATACCATGTTTCTTATGATACTGGCTTAAGGACAAAATTAAATAAAAAGAACAAAATTTAAATAAGAAATCATATGTTATACCTCGTACAACGCTGAGTAGAAAGGTGGTTCAATATTAGTGTGCATCTTCTGATCACCTAAAAAATTCAAAATTATTCTGTCGTTCTAGATTTAGATCTTTTCTAAAAATCCATTCTGATTCCAAACAGCGAAGTGTGAGGATCTGGCTCATCTTAGTGACATACATGTGACATGTGAGTGGTTGCTAATAACTATATTAACCCAAGTTTACAAAACCGAAAAATGAAGTCTCAGATTTAATACATGTTGCCAATAGGTCCTTGGAGGGAACTTCTAATTGACTTGTCAATTCCACAGAATGAAAATCTAAACAGGCAAAAACAAAACAAAAACCCATGGAGATTCCTCTTCACTTGTGATACGAATCTACTTCCACAGATGAATGCACTTTAACTTTCCAGTGGTCTCTTCCTGAAGCCAAAGACTGTGTGTAACAATAATATGCCAATAAGAATGCCAGTCATACTTCCATATGTTTTTTTCATTAAATTGTACCAAAACCACAGGTCTGATTTAATACCTGGTATTAGCAACCACCTTCAGCTACCAGAAATACAATCCAATCAGCCAAGAGTAAACCTGAACTGGTGATGCTTCAGAGTGCAATAATTTCATAAATTTCTGAATTACTAAATCAAATAAAGTATCAACTTCCCCAACAAAACAGAAGCCTCAGAGTATGGAGACTATGTCTTTCACGTTCATCTTTCAGAACCATGGATTAAAATATTTGTAAAATGTAATAAAGTTCTTCCTTCTCCTTCTGCCTCCCTCAACACATCGATATCGAAAATTACCTATTTTCTTCCAAATCGCCTAAAACATCCAACTGTTTGAAGAAAAGTGTAATCTGTTGAAACATTTTGAAGAATTAGGTATAGAAGGTATTCAGCAAGTGTCTGCTGTGCTGCCTAACCATTCCTAGAAATGTTCCCAACAACATAACTATTTCCTGACATCCCAAATAACTCTAAGGCATGCTTTTCACAAGGATTCCTCCTCTTTTTTTTTTTTTTTTTAAGGTTTTTTGAGACAGGGTCTCGCTTTGTGGTTCAGGCTGGCCGTGTGCTCAGCCTCAAACTCACATCACAGCAATCCTCCTGCCTCTGCCTCCCGAGTGCTGGGATTACAGGCGTGAACCACCACGCCCCGCACTGGTATGTGGTATTGGTTGCCGCTGGGGTGAGTCTCCACACCCATTATTGTTATGTGGTTACCGGGGATTGAACCCGGGTCCTTGCGCTTGCAAGACAGGCGCCGGAACCACTGAGCTATATCCCCGGCCCAAGCATTCCTCCTCTTCACTCCTTTCAGATCCCAACAGATTTCATAAGAGCAGATTGGAGAATGTTTTCTTTTAAAATGAGTTATTTCTGAACCAAAATAATTTTTGAAAACCTGCCCATATAAACCTTGAGTATTTACAAAAATATGAACATCATACCTAAACTGTACAAAATTTACCTTAAGCCTCTTATCAAAGTATTTTTTAATTGAAATCTTTATTGGTACATTTACATATCATGATTGCACTCAACAATAATAATTTGTACCAGTATATGACACAACTTAATTCTCATTTTTTCCCACAGCCCTACCTACCCTACCACCCCCACCCCTATATACATAAACTTTGTTTCCTTTCTTTTTTGTTATAATTTCATTATTTTTTCCTCTTCACCCTATTTCACTTTGAGTATTTTCTATTTCACAATATATATCATACAATTCTAGAACTCATTTACATCTTTATTATCTCATACCAGGGAAAAGATGTGATATTTACATATCTGTGACTTATTTATTTCACTTATGAGGATATCCTCAAGGTATGTCCATCAAAGTATTTTAAAGATACAAATCCAAAAATCTTACTTTGTTCAAAAAGACTAGTTACTGGGGCCGGGGAGTTAGCTCAGTGGTTCCGGCGCCTGTCTTGCAAGCGCAAGGACCCGGGTTCAATCCCTGGTAACCACATACCTATACTGGGTGTGGAGACTCATGCCCAGCAGCAACCAGTACCACATACCACAGTGCTGGGCGTGGTGGTTCACGCCTGTAATCCCAGCACTTGGGAGGCAGAGGCAGGAGGATTGCTGTGATGTGAGTTTGAGGCTGAGCACACGGCCAGCCTGAACCACAAAGCGAGACCCTGTCTCAAAAAACCTAAAAAAAAAAAAAAAAAAAAAGACTACTTACCAAGGAGTAATTGTCCTAAAGACTTATTCCTTTTAACTTCAAAACTCTAGCCTCTTATTTTTTAACCATATAATTTCTTGTGAGAAATTTCTATTTCTTTCTTTCTTACTTTTTGAGACAGAAGCTCATTTTTGCAGATCAACCTGGCCCTGAACTCACTATGTAGCCCAGGCTAGGCTCAAACTCACAACAATCCTCCTGCCTCTGTCCCTTGAGTGCTGGAACTAAAGGTGTGAGCCACCATGCCTGAAACTGTGATATGTGGTACTGGGGATAAAACTTGGGACCTTGAGCTTGCCAGGTAGACGCCAGAACCACTGAGGTAAATGCCTGGCCCAGAAATTTATATTTCTATTTGAAGTTTTATTCTGTTTTGCATTCAGCACATCATTAGTTTCAGATAGTATTTAGAAAGCTGCGTTTTTTGAGTAGGTAAATATGAGAGAGCATTAAAGTCGAATTCTTGGAATCTTCTCTACCACTGAAACTTTCCTAGAGTCTAACTAACCTACTTAGTTTGGGCATCAAGTTCTTTTTTTTTTAAGAGCTAGAGATTGATCCCAGGGCTTTGGCAGGCCAGGCAAGTGCTCATTTTCTGAGTTTACCTTTACTCCTAAGTTATTTCTATATATATTTAAATAAGTATTGAAAGAATTATATAACTTTCATACAAGAGTTACAAAAAAAGATCCTAGAAATTTATTAATATCACTAGCTACAACAAGATGATGGCCTAAGAATCCCTATAATTTACCAAGAAAATGGAAAAAGAAGAATCTCCACCACGTAAATTTACTAATACCTGACTTTTATTATTTAACAATAAAAAAGTCCCATTAACCAATAATAGACTTATTCTATTTTTTTTTTTAATTTTTTAAACTATCCTTTGGCATTTCTACATTGTAGCAAACAGTGATGTACTATGATTCAATAAAGCTACGCTTTCTACTATGTATTTATTTAAAGATCACTTGCAGTCTACTGTGATTATTCTGGAAGACAGCAAAAGAAGGTAAAACTTCTTTCTTCATTCACAAAACAAAAATAGGAGAGAAATTCAGTCTTTGACTCTCCAGTCTAAGACTTGGTTTTGAGAATTATTCTTTTAGTTTTCCAAATAAAAGAAAAATTTATTCTGTAAATGTCTAATATATTCCCCAACTATTATAGTCAAATGGGAACAGTTTTGTAAATGATGAATGAAGGAGAAGATGAGGATATTATAAAACAGCAAAAGGAAGCACAAAAAAATTCTACAACTCATAGGCTACAAAAACAGTTAAAAAAATTTACACTGGAGAGTAAGCTAACAGGATACAACGCCAAGATTTTACATGTGGAAAAAACACAAAAACTACCCATACTTCATGATATTAAGATTAAACATTTGGGAAAGACTCAATTTTAAAAAGTATTATTATACTACCTATTTCAAAATATTTTGAAATTTATTTTTAATAGAAAAGCAAGAAGTGGCTTGAAATCAGGGAAATGTCAGTTCTATAAATTTGTTATACTAAAATTGTTTGAACTTAATCACATCTTTAATCACAAACTTCAATTTTGAAGTCTTTATCATAATAAAAAATATCTTTATTGTATTTCTTGAGAACAGATTAAATTTTCTTAGGTCCAACTGCATGAAAGGTATGAAAATTTATCAGGATGATTCAGTAAAGTGAAATCAGGCCACCCAGTGGTTAATATGAGGGACTGCATACGTGAATATTTATTTCCAAATCTGGACTGTGTAAACTAGGATCTTTACAGAAAAAAAAAAAAAAAAAAAAAAAAAAAACTTGACTTCACATAATTTAGGGGCGTTATTGACAACAATACTGAAAAAAATACTGAGGAGAGTTCTGCCTAGTTATGAATAAACAAAAACAAAGAGAACATTTTTAATTCCTTCAGAATAAATGATAAGATTACAAAAGGCCCTCAAAAAAGATACACAGTAAAGCTAGAAGCTACCTTATGTAAAATTCAAACCCCTATAGTAATAGATAAAAGTTTAGGTAGAGTTTATCTGCCTTCCTCAAACAATACTGCCAACTAATGACAAAGTTTAGTAGTTTTTTCTCATATTTCAGTATACTTTCACCTCTATCCATTCTGCCAGAAAGAGTAAAATTGCTACACACACACAAACACTTAAAATTTTATTTTCAATGTATAAGCTAGTTTTTATTTTTCAGTTTAGTGTGTTGTCATCAAAAGTATAACTACTTTTACCTTCTTATTGGTAAGTCTTTATAGTTTCTAGGCAGTTTTTTAAAAGTTTATGTTTAAGGGTAGAACTAGGCTTTGAAAAATAAAGTTATATAGGAATATGTTTAAAATAAAATGTATGTAAATAATAGAATCTCAATTTTAGTATTGCCATAACCTGCATCATTAAAACCCCAAGTGCGATCTACAACTATTTTAAGTCACAATACTAAATAAGCCCCTTCCTTTATGTAAATCTCAATGGTAGATGCTATAGTTTCAAAAAAAAAAAATACCAAAAGAGCTATCATACTTTAGTTGTTTTACATTTGAAGTAACAGTTTTCTACTCTTAGGGTTTTTTTTTTTTTTTGGTTTTTTTTTTTCAAATCACAAAGGAAAAAGCATGTTGGGGGATTTACATACTCTTAGGCAAAACTTTTACAAAGCAAATATAATTTTCATTCAAATTCTTATATGGTTGTGCACTGGGAATCTCAAAGTATAACCTTAAATGATTGAGTTATTTCTTTTCTTCCTACTATAACCTGGGTTCATATTTACTAAGATTGTTAGACAAAAGACAAAATACTTTGCCCAATGAATGTATTGTTTCTCCTTCAAGACATTTCATATTCATTACCTAAGATACAAAAGTCATATTTACATATACAAAAAATATAATCTAGAGTATGCAATCCACTCAAGTATGAAGGCCCTAAGAAACACATCAGAAGATAATGTCTCACATCCTCTACCTGTTTATTCCCTGAGGGAGTGTAGCCATACTTAATTATTCCAATCTTAGGACTCTTCTAACACATTCTGTTTGAATTAACACACTGCTAGCAAGGAAAACAAAAATCAACAATACAATTAATGTTTAAATATCAAGCTTAAAGTATTGTCAACAAAAGAAGATAATTTATAATAGTTTATTACTGCGAAGCATACAACATATAGAGAAGAGAAAACCAAGTAGGAAGACGGTTATGACAGTCAAGACATCCATGTCTATAACTTTAATGCCTGATAACAGAATTAGCCAAGAAATTGTTTCAAATAAGATTAACATCTAAATATGTAATGCCACAAATTCTGTTGACACATTCACTTGCCACTTTGCAATAATGTTAAAATATTTTTAGACTTTAAAAGGCCTAAATCAGTGCTTCAACAATTACAATTACAGCAGGTTTTACTTTGTATCTTTTCTGGAGATGGAGAGGTTAACTGTGCCCTTGAGTTTCTAAACAAGTAATTCTCAGCTGGGTGATTGTGTCCCCCACCTCTAACAACATTCAGCAATGCCTAGAGAAATATTTGACTGTCAGAAATGAGGTGTTGCTGTTTTCTGTTGAGCCAAGGATGTCGCTAAATATCTTCCCACTATTAAAAAATGGTCCGATACAAAATGCCAGTAGTCTCAAGTTTGAAAATCATACTGTAAAGGAAATAGGTGTGCGTATATGTGTGTACATTTGTTCTACAAGTGTTTGTCCAACACTGGAGTTGCTACAAAATAATGAGATAACTGTATTATACCTAATGCTGATTTCTGCAGAACTTACAGCAGCAGCTTACAGCAAACAATATCATATGTAGTTAACTGTCGAATTTTACCCAAAATCTACAATAAATGATTCCCAGTACCAAGGAACTACAACTCTAGATAAGATTCTGAATTAATTCTGATCTAATTAAAATATTTGGATATCCTGGCAAACATCTTTCTATGTTTTTTAATAATACTGAAAATTAAAACACATCATAGATTTCTGTCTAAGTGATTATTCCATATAACTTAGTAGCAGCTACTGCACTTATATAAAAGTAAAAAATTAAATGCATAAATTCGAGTGTATTTTTCCAACAACAAAAAAATGTATCCACTTCTGTGCAACGCTTAGGTACACTCAGAGCCAAACCTGGGCACTCAAAATGTTCGGTAAATAAAACATAGTTTTTTTTTTAATCAGTCTACTAGTAACAATGTGAAAGCTTCCCACCAGAAGACATTGAGAATATACACATAAAACTGAGGGCATGGATAGGTAATTACAAAAAGAATGAAAAGGTCCTCTCTCCTTATTCAAGAGACTTCATAACCTTTGAAGGTATTGAGTAAACAGAGGGGTGCCCTTCTACGTTTGTCCTGGAACTCCTGTTTTGACTGGCACAGTATGTTAGTTCAGAAGAGAGAATCCTATTTTTCTAGTCATCTAGAGAGGACACAACCATTTTACCTGCGCAGCGTTGTCCCTAAAAGCGCAGACTATCTGGCAAGAAACCTCCAAGGGATGGCTGTATGAAATTTAGGAGTCTGATGGTTCGCGGTGGGGAGAATCAACTCAAAGGACCAACCTGGGCATTTCTTACTTTCTGAGTCTTAAACCCACAGGTCCCCGTCTCGCCACACGTCGTGGCTGAACTCTAGCCAGCGGGGCCAAGGAGGCACCATGAAGGAAAACCTCTGCCAGCTGGTGAGGGCCCAGGAAACCGCGGGGAAAGAGAATCGGAGCCGAGACAGCGCGGTCAGGCCTGGGTCAAAGGGATGTCACCCACCTGCGCGACCTCTTCGCCATCCTTCGTGTACCGCATAGGCGCGAGCTGGGCGGGGACGCAGGGTAGCCTCCTCCAGCCTCCAGCGAGCGCTGCTCCTACCCCCTCGCTCTCGTCCAGAGGCAGCCAAGTGCGAGACGCGGGACCTGGCAGCGCAGCGCGGATGGACGGAGGAGTGACCGCGACCCGCCCCCGGCCCGGGCGCCGCTCCTAGCCCCGACCCGGCCGGCTCAGGGATGGCCCCGACATGTCAAGAGGCGCGTTCCTGCCCTCCACCAGCCCCTCCGCCTCTGAGCCTTCGGCGACAGCCCGAGCGCAGCCCCCTCCGCGTCCCCGCAGCGGGCTGCTCCACTGCGCTCGCAGCCTCCTGCAGGTTTTTGTCCGCACCGCCGAATCTCGCGCCCAGCCTCCTTCAAGAGCCGCCGTTTGAATCTGCGCACGCGGCTCTGAACCTCATTGGCTGTGCGGGCTGCACGCGGGAGGTGGAGGGGGACCAGGGCGGAGCGCGGGGCGAGGAGCGCGCGCGGCCGGGGGCGGGGCCGCGGGGAGGGAAGCTGGCCTGGGACTCGCGGGAGTAGGCGAAGGAGCCGGGACTCGGGGAGGGCCGAGGCGGAACCGAGGCTGGACCCGGAACGCGCGGGGAGCGGCGCCGCGAGGGGGCGGGGAGCCCTGCCTGCGCAGGGCCCCCTGGGAAAGCGAGTTTCTGGGCTCGCCGAAGGCGGCGGGGGAAGCAGAGGCAGGAGGGGGTCCTCAGCCCCAAACCTCCTGGGCTCGTGGGCCGCTCCCCTGGGCGCGGGCGCCCTCGGACCTGGAGGGGTTGTCTAACCTCTCAGCGTCAGCTTCTCGCTCCTTTGATGTACCTTGCCTCACTGTAAAGAGACGCTGTCCCAGGATTGGTAATAGATACAGCCATGAACTTTGCTCGACCGTGATTATTTTTACCTAGACGTCATGGCTACTAACGTGGCGAAAACTAGTGATACAACCTATGTTCCTCAGGAATGAGAAGTTTCACGAGTGAAGAACCTTTTTAATGGGAGACGTTTTGGGAACGGAAAAAGGAAATAATTCATTCTTGCGGCTGGTCCTCAATGATCTTAATCTCGTACCCCTTTCTGCGGGAAATAACCGGCGTGTGTGGTGAAGATTTGGCCTGGAGACACGTCCTGCGGGACAGGAGTGGACTGGGAATTCTAACTGACGCCTGAAGGCGATAGTTCACGACAGAGGGTGTCGAGAGAAAGGGGACTGATTCTGCACCGGGGGAACTTTTAGTATTTGCACCTACTAGAGATTCCAAGTATAATAGCAAGGAACTAACTAGTTCCTGTGGCATTGAAATAAATTAGAGTAACGGGGTTTTTAAATTATATTTTTAATTAAATTTATTGGTTACATTTTAGATATTCATAAAAATAATATTCGTTAGAGGGAATTTGTATCTGTACATGATATATCTTGATTGTTCTTTTTTTCTCATTTCCCCCTTTCCTTCAACCCTCTTCCCACAGAGGTTTAGACACGTTAGGGATTCAGATTTGCAAGGCAACACGCTCTGCTGCATAGCACACTGAACCACATGTTAATCTGGTAACAAACTGACATTGTGCTATTTTGAAATTTACGCATCATCTTTTGTAAATCACAGGTGCAGGTGCAAGTGCAAATGTGTATTGAGAGGAGGTTGCCTGCTTTACTGTCAAACACAATTTTTTTTGCCTTTTCATAGTTCCTTTTTCTCAAGGAATATATTCTGGGAAGGTAAAGCAGATTTCTTTAAAATTATTCCTTATTGGGTTGCTGGTTTACCTTTTTAAAATTAGCTTCCAAATTTCATTTGTGTTCTCTCATTTACTCAAGTTATATATTATTTTATTTTAATTCTAACAGGAAACAGCTGGACTATTTTAGGCTGACAGTTTTATACAGAACACTTTTTTCAAACTTAAAGGCAGGTGTTTTAGATTTTAATAAATGCTCTTCATTTCACACATACAATTTATGTCAGAAAGATAACATTGTAAAGTCATCTGAAACAGTTATAAAACTAAGTGTGAAATTAAAGTGGTTCATATTACACATACTCATATATATTGGTAATTAAAACTTGGAGCTTTAAAGCAGAACATATTAAGAAGTTTTATTCAAAGCATGTAAAAAAACCCCTCAAAATTTAATCATGAGAAAAAAGCAATTAAAAGATAGGCAAATGATATCTGAACAGATACTTTACTAAAAAAAAGAAAAAAGTGACATTAAACTACCATATGCTCCACCTCATTAAAAAATACAACTGAAAACAAGTGAGAAATTACTATATTTCTATTAGGATAGGGGAAAAAAGACTGACTAAACAAGTGTTGGTGAAAAGGAAAATGGTGAAACAAATATAATTTATATGGTGCTAGCAAAAACTCAAGAGTTTCAGGCACCTTTTTTTCTCCAGTACTGGGATTGAACTCAGGGCCTTCTCCCCAGCCTTTTTTGGTTTGTTTTATTTTGTATCTGTCTGTCTATCTATCGAGACAACGTCTTGCTATGTGGTTCAATATCTCAATAAACACAGTGTCTGTAGAATCAACGAAAAAAGGTGAATAGGCACCTTGAACTCACTGTGTGGCCCAGACTGGCCTTAAATTCATGGTAATCCTCCTGCCTCAGTTTCTCAGGTGCTGAGATTACAGGCATGTGTGACCACATCTAGCTTTTTATTTTGAGACAAAGTCTGACTAAACTGCTAAGTTGCCCAGGCTGGACATGAACTTGGTGATCTACCTGCCTCAGCCGCCCAGAGTGTGGGTCTACAAGTTAGTGCCACCACATTCAGCTTCAGGAACTCCTGAAAACATTTATAGTAGCCTTACTTGTAATCACCAAACACTGAAAAAAACATAAAGGACTGTTCTTTCTTTTAGTTTTCAACTACAGTACCTTCAAATTGATTTTGACTAGTCTGCTTATGCTTCTTAGGGTTTTGCACTGAAATCATGCTTACAGTGTAGATAACTGATTACCAAAGAAAAATAGGAACTGGGTCAAATGTTAGAAAATTCCCATAAAACTATCTTATCTTTAAAACCCCATATAAATGTTTCTTTCTACTTCATAATATAGTCAAACTTTTATTATAAGGATAATTTTTTAAAAAATATTAAGTGGGAGAGCACTTCCTTAGCATGTATAAGGGACTGGGTTCTGTTCCCTAGGATCACACACAAAAAGTTTTTACTAATACATTTTCTCATTTTAAATCTTTTAAGTAAATTACCTGCAGGAAGACACACCATTTACATGTCTTCATCCATGGCTTGAAAGGCCCAATACTTCCAAGATTGCTTCTGCTATCTTGAATAGCCCTGGTTAATATAGTACCTAAGAGACTATGCTATTAATTGAACACAATCATGGTTGTATATATAATGATGTTCATAAAGGGATTTTTGTCTGTTTTACTTATTACTTGATCCCTATAATAAGGACACAGTCCCTATAATAAGGACACAGTATCTCAATAAACACAGTATCTGTAGAAGCAAGCTTTTGAAAAAAAAATATGCTCACAAGAATGCAATGAAGTATAAATAGATTTGAAATAACCATTTTATGACTATTGAGGTAGCAAAATATTTCTAAATTCTGCTAACAAAGTTTGAATAATTCCTTGACAGTGGTACTAAAAACTATTATAAGCCTTTTGGAAAGCAAAAGCCACAAGTGTATGCATAATCTTTGACATTTTATGTTAAGAAAATAATTTAAGGGCCGGGGATTTAGCTCAGTGGTTCCGGCGCCTGTCTTGCAAGCGCAAGGACCCGGGTTCGATCCCCGGTAACCACATACCATACTGGGTGTGGAGATTCACGCCCCGCAGCAACCAGTACCACATACCACAGTGCCGGGCGTGGTGGCTCACGCCTGTAATCCCAGCACTTGGGAGGCAGAGGCAGGAGGATTGCTGTGATGTGAGTTGGAGGCTGAGCTCAGGGCCAGCCTGAACTACAAAACAAGACCCTGTCTCAAAAAAACCTTAAAAAAAAAAAAAAAAGAAAATAATTTAATAGAAACAAAAGGATGTATTAAAATGCATATAGTATTCCATTAGAACCTTTGGAAGCATTCACATTTTGATACTAGTTTAAGAGGTTCATCAATCCGAAAGAATAATTGGGCAGTAGAAACAGTATGAAACCAAAGAGATGCCATTAAGTGGGGCTACTACACTAGTAGGTCCTTCTCGGTGCTATGCATACATATTTCTTAGGTAATGGTCACAATTTCTATAATCAAAACAATGAGGTAGGTACATATTCTTATTTCCATCCACTTTACAGATTAGGGAAGGTGGGGACCAAAAGGTTAATCTGTCCAGGAGCCGAAAGTGGCAGCATGAGTGGAGTTGGAACTCAAGTTCTCTTTCTTCTACCTTAATATCTATGGGCATATAATATAAATACAGTATACACAATGAGATAATACAGTGTAAAGAGACTTGTCTTTTTTTTTAAATAACTCAAAGTGTCTGTCATTCTAGAAAGTGGCCTATGGAATATACAAACTATTAACTGTGTTACTATGGAAAAACGAATGAGATAGGGAAAGCTTTAAGAGTTTTTTTTTCTTGTTCTGGTGATCGAGGACATATGCTAGATAAGCACTCTAACACTGAGCTATACCCTTAGCCCCAGGGTTCACTTTTTATGCTATATAGTTTTGCATTAATTGGCTTTTTAAAAAATGCATAAATTCATGTTAATTTTATTTTTTTCTTAAAGTATTGAGTTGCTGTTGAATTGAAAGACAGATAAAAATCTTAGAAGGAAATAACAGAAGTATCCTATAAGCCAGGGATGGTGAACCTTTTAGAGTTTTCAGTGGTATGTGTGTCATAGGTTAACCAATCTGATATATGCTATAGAAGGGGTGGTTAAATTAAATGTTAAAAAAATTACTACAGTAAAAAACACAATGCCAGAAATGATGTGTTAAAAGCAAAGGGGAGTATTTTAAGGGGGATGAAAGACAGTATATCTTTTACTCTAAACTTTTTATATATACATGTTCACTATTTTTATTACACATCATCAATCAAATGTTTATGGAAATTTCCACCAAATAAAAACATAATGATCCACCTTTTTATCCATATTTGGCTCCATGAACTTCTGGGTCTTCCCAAGATCAAATGACCATAAATGGTAAAAGTTTTGAATAGATTCAAGGCATCAAGGAAGCCTTGACAGTAGAGCTAAAAACTTACAAAAGAGGACTTCTGGCGCTGCTTCAGAAAGTGGCAAGAACAATGAGAGAAGTAGGTTCAAAGGTAAGTGAGTATTTTCAGGAGGATTAATGGCAATGTATCTTTTATTGTAATAAATATTAAACTCACTATAATATTTTGTCACACTTCATTGTTTGGCTCTTAAATGCACCCTCCCCCCTCCAAAGCTTGGTCCTCATAGAGGGAGTATTGAGATGGTGGAACCATCGGGAAGTCTTTAGTTCCTTGGAGTATAAACCCAAAGGAAATTGTAGGACTTCAGCTCCTTTCCTTTCTTCTTCCTCTATACTTGTGATATAAGTGGTTTTTCTGTGCTAAGCACTTCTACTGTATGAGGTGCTGTTTCACCACAGGCCCAAAACAACAGGGTCAACCTGTCATGGACTGGAGCATCTAAAAGTGTGAGTAAAACAAACCTTCTCGCTTTGTAAGATGATTAGGCCAGGTATTTTGTTAGAGAGATGGAAAGCTGACTTACAGTATATAAAGCTTGCCACAATTTAGGTATAGTGGTGCATGCCATAATCCCAGCTACTGGGGAAGGTTGAAGCAGGGAATGATTGCCAGTTCAAGGTCAGCTAGGAAACAGTGAGATGCTATAATCAAAAAGAAATTTTTTTCTACAAAAAAAGGGTCTGGAGGTGGAGCTCCATGCAAGGCATGGATTCATTTCCTAACACCACCCCCAACATGATGCTATGGAAAAAATTATGAAATATTATGTATTTAATTTGAAAACAATATTCCACTTAGAACTTATATCATGAATAAAGAAAGTTTGCTTCATTATTTCTCCCCTAACACCAGTGCTTTTGCTATTCTCCACTCTACATTTAGGGTACTATTTTAAATTTGATTGAAATTATAAATAGAAATCATACAGCCTAATATAAGTAGCAACAGATTCTGGATTTAGCTTTTAAGTTTTTTTTTTTTTTTTTAAAGAGCAGTTAAACTGTAAGAAAAAGTTGCAAGAGAAATGCATTTTAAAATATCCTTATTTCAACCTGTTATTTCTTGCCCTACCCTTTTGTAGCAGGTAGAATCAATGCTTCCCCAAAGACTTCCTTGTCCTAATCCTCAGGACCTACAATATATCACCTTACATGATAAAAAAAAAAAATTGCAGATGTCATTAAATTAAGGATCTTGATAGAAGAGAGTGGCCTAGATTAGCAAAAGGTGCCCAGTAAAATCACAGGGCTACTTCAGAGTAGAAAAGGCAAGCAGGAGAGAAGGATATTTGAAGAAGCTATGCCACTGGATTTGAAAACTGAGCAAAAAAATGTAAGTTAAGGGATGAAACAACTTGTACGGACTAGAAAAAGCCAGGAGACAGAGTCTCCTCTAGATCCTCCAGAAAGGCACATAGTTCTGAGCACACACACCTCTTTATTTTAGCCCAGTCATATCTGTTTTTCACACTTCCATCCTCTACTGTTATTCTGAATTGTTATCACTTTCTCGAGGACAGTAATTTGTCTTTTTTTTTTTTTTTAAGCCTGATCTTTTCTGCTGGCCTGAAATGTACAAGTACTGCCAAGGGAACTGGGAATTTTGGAAATCTTAAGAGAATCTATAATTTTTGAAGATTAATGACAGTGTGCCACATCAAGGAACATTTAACTCTTGTGATATCTGAGATAGCCACGAACAAAGAATAAGTATCCTGTGTATCATTCAGCTTTCAACAAGTCATGTAAATGAAAAACCTGATTATAATTACAATTATATTATTTAAGCCTAGACCCAAATTCCTTTTCACTTTTAAACCCAAGTGCAGAAGTATTCTTTATAGTTCTAAAATACACTGAACAACCACTATGTAATTCAGGGGAAGAACTGTATCTTGTCTTGCCTTCTTGTCTTCCTATCAGAATTCTTCAAAAAAAATTTTCACTTCATTACCCAATTTTCAGTCCTCCTGTAATAAAATGTCATTAATATTGTGACCATAAACATCACCAAAACCTTTTATATCTAATGACACTTGTAAAAAGAAATCGATACTCATCTTACCTGAAAATCTACAGCATTTGAGTGAGTTTTTTCATCTGAAATGTTCATTCTTTGATTTCTGCGAGATCACCTCCATGACTACCATCCCTCAGTCTCCTCTGAGAACTCTGTTCTGCCTTTTCCTCCAATATTGGATTTCCCCAATGTTCCACTGTAGCCCTCTTCGCACTCTACAGTTTTCTTCCTAGGAAATACCAGCTTCTTTTATTATTTCAGTCATTTCCTATGAATCACAGATATTTATTTTCAATCCCAACTCCACATCTGAACTCTGTCTTTTATCATCTGGAAGCACTCAACACAAACACTTAACAGGTCTCAAAATGGAACTCATTTTCTACCCACTGATCCATAATTATTTTTATATCTCATTGTAAATTAATGGCACCACTAGTTAGCTAGTATCTCAAGAACCTGATGACTTGGATTCAGGTGATTGTTGTTTTTTTGGTTCTGGAGATTGAACTCAGAACTTTGTGTTTGCCAGGCAGGCACGGCTCCGCTGAGCTAAATCCCTGGCCCTGGGTTGTTTGATTTTTTCATTATCCTCTTCTTTCTGCCTCTTTCTGCAGTGCATACATTCTGGCTCTCCTCTCTCACCCAGTTTATCACAAGTCCTTTAACTGGTCTCTCACCTTCTAGTTACATCCAATCCAATATAGCCTCCATAAAATCACTTAGAAAATCTTTCAAAATATTAATGTTTACCCCTCCCTGCTTAAAAAAGGAAATTATTAGACAAAATAGAGGAGATGTTGTCTACATATGGCTAGGGGTCTTGACAGAAATAGGGAGTGATTATTAATGGGTACAAGTTACTTGTGGGGGTAATAAAAATGGTTTAACATTGGTTATGGTAATAGTTTTACAACTCTGAAGATACTAAAAACCATGGAATTATATACAGTAAGTGGGTGAATTGTATGACATAAATTGTCTCCCCTACCTGAAATTCTTGGGGAAAGGTGTTTCAGATATAGGACTATTTATACATAAAAATGAAATATTTATGGGATGGGATGAAGCCCTAAACATGAAATTTATTTTTATATATACCTTATACACATAGCTTGAAGGTTATTTTATACAGTACTTTTAATGCACGTGTTTTGACTCTGATTTGTTACATGAGGTCAAATGTGGAATCGTCCACTGTCTCACAATATGAGATTAGCATTCAGAAGTTTTGTATTTTGGAGCATGTGGATTCACATTTTAGATTGGGACATTCAATCTGTACTACAATACAAGTAATGAGAAATGAAATTACTAATGGATCTGAGTTAAAAATGAGAATGGGCCACGGATTTGGCTCAGTGGTTCCAGTGTCTTCCTGGCAAGCACAGGGTCCCAAATTCAATCCCCCGTACCACATATCACAATGCCAGACCTGCTGGGTCAGCCCTGTAATCCCAGCACTCACGAGGCCGAGGCAGGAGGATGGCTGTGAGTTCAAGCCTGGCCTGTGCTACATAGTGAGTTCAGGGCCAGCCTGAACTACAGCGAGACCCTGTCTCAAAAAACTCAAGAAAAAAAAATGATTGAGAAAAACCTTGTAAGTTTAGGTAGCACAGGAAAAGCTTATTGTATGCTTGTGTGTATGTGTCTTACTGAGATTGTACCCAGGAACTCATGCAAACTAAGAAAGCATTTTATCACTGAACTAAATATCCCAGGCCTTCTACAAAATTATTGAGACAGTGTTTTGCTAAATTGCCCATGTGTTTCAAATTTGTGATTCTCTTGCCTTATACCAGCAAGTAGGTAGGCACCCCGAGCCTAAGCTGTTCATTGTTACTGATAATTACCCTTGTCATAGTTAATCTAAAACAGGTATTAAAATACTTCCATGAATGTCGTTTGTATGCATATGACTTTTAGTACATTCTCATATCAAAAAATTTATACTTGGTTCTTGCTCTCAATTTAGAGATAGTTCTTTTTTTCCTTCATAAATTAACCTTCTTTTAGACAATTCTATTAAAACTTTAGTTGAAAGGGAGCAATTTAAAAGAGCAATTTAAAAGCTAGAATGCTTGACTTCTCTTGATAACAAACTGAGGTGCTATACCTGGAACTGCCTTTTGAGAGCACATGGAAAGGACAAAATGTGAAGTAACTTTGAATATTTGAGAGTTTATAACTATATAATGCAACAGAAGACTTGAGTGAAAATCTGGACACCTGGGAGCTTTTGTTTGGTGGGGCAATTAATATTCTTGAATTTTTTGTAAATGTTATGCTTTTCATGCCCCAAATGTTGACAGATATTTACCCTATCAGGTATGTTCTTCTCTACCTGTGAATTCTATGCATCCATCAAAATCCAGCTTTCATGTTATGTGCTCTGGAATACCATTCATCTTTCTTTACCTAAACATTTCATCATGTCCTTCTGCTCTGTCTCTGGGATATACTTCTGCAAATATACGGCACACTGTATAATCTCTCTCACCTACTAGAGTATGCATTCTTGTTTTTCTCTATAGCACCACTGCAGAGCATGAGTACAAAATAACTTTTAAGAATGGAATTAAGTACAAGTCCCACTTGACCCTGCTATTTCCTTGCTAGGTACATACATGAGCGAATTAAAAGCATCGTATCATAGCAACATATGTGCACCCATGCATATAGCAGCACAGTTTGTAATAACTAGGTCTTGAAAACAGCCTAAATGCTTATCAACTGGAGGCTGGATAAAGAAGATGTGGGGTTTTTTGTATATAAAATGAATTACTCAGCCATAAAGAATGATAAATTAGAGACATTTATACTTAAATGGCTGTACTTTGAGGACATGCTCATACATGAATAGAACACAGATATGTAAATACTGTAGTTTATCTGAGAAACTGAAAGTGTAAATGAGGTCCAGAATGTATGATAGATATAGTGAAATAAAGAAAATATTCAAGGGGAAAAGGAGATGGGTATAGGGGAAATAAAGAAGGGAAAGAAAAAAATTTGATGGTAAAAATTTAAAAATAGAAACCAAGCTTAGATATAGAGGGGGACGTGCGTTGAAGGGCAGGGGAATGGGAAAAAAAAGAATCAAGATACATTGTGTAAAGGTCAAATTCTCAAATGTTCAATGTGATTATAATGTATATCTAAAATGTACCAATTCAGTCAATAAAGGGGGAAAAAGGGAATTTAGTGAAGAGTAATAAGCATTTCTTCTCTTAGAAGAATGGAATTTGTTTTCATTACAGCACCAGGGGATATGCTGAGTAAGTACATTTACGTTATACCACTGTCTGCCTCTTACAGTAATGCACACCATTATGTACAAATGAACCTGTTATACTCTAATTTGTTAACTGTAATGTTAATGAGTGAGCATAACAACAGGATGCCTAGGAGGGTGCTAATAATTACTTCTGTCTCACTCCAGCCTACCACATATACTTTATCCAATCAAAGTGGAGATCAGAAGTCCAGGCACTTTCGCAAATCAAAAATTAACTTCATGGAAGTTTAAAGCTAGTAAGGTGAATTACAAGTTTACGGAACATCTAAGCTGCCTTTCATTTATGACACTGGTCAGGTAGTAATCAGGCCTGGAATATGATTTTACAAGTTAAGTCTATTACTAGGTCATGGAGGCGGAAAAGACACCAGTCTAAAGTCAGAGACAAACAGCTGTTATTACTTACAGCACTGCAAACACCACGGGCATCAGCATATTAATGTCAGTTCTCTTCCTTCTAATTCCAGAGGGCAATGTGATGGGCCCAGATAAATGTTATCTGGAGTAGGTTTGTGCTGCAGTTCAGAAACACTGAGCTTGAGGAATCCACTGCTTTTACAGTAAACAGTACACACAATTGTTTTTTTTTTTTTTTTTTTGAGGTTGAGATGTTATTTCATCTCTCCAGTTTACAAGCTACAAAATAACTCGGAGAAATACCCTGGATAAAAGAGTGGTCAGGATCTTATAATGTGGCACATTCGCCAAGATTCATCATACAGGAGTGTACAAGACCAAGGAAAACTGTTTCTCCCAACTGTATCCATACTAGCATCTCTAAAGGGAAATTCTGTAATCAATTCTTTGTCTTTTTTATTTGCCTTTGGCTTATACACATTAAAAGAATGAATTAAACATAAAGGGCAGACTTTACTTATATTTCCAGCATTGCTCCCTTGACTAACCTAGAATATCCTCCTTTTGAAGTCAAAGGTTTTTGGTTTGCAAAATGCTAGAATCACCTAAATGAGAACACAAGACAAAAATTCTGAAATTATCCTTGTAATTTCATTACAAATTTAGGACCTTGACTTTTGGTTCAAAATGGTTAGTGGAACTTTTACAACTGTCTCTTCTCCATGCCAAATTCATGTTACTAGAGTAAAGCATAAAAGAGAACAAACCTCAAATAGCTAAGAAGAACAGGTGGAGAAACACTGACGAACCTCACTTATTAATGTATTTTTGGAAGACAGGAAACAGGAGCATACTGACAGGGATGTCTGGGAATAAGGGTGTTACTCAGTTGTAGACTATGAGACTGGCATGTGTGAAGTCCTGCATTCAGTCCCTAACACCAAAAACAAATGAAAAACTGTTGATGGTAACTACAACTCAAGCTATATACAAACTACAGCAGAAGTAGGAACTAAGCTTCCCAATAGACTCTTAAGGCTTCAGATTAGAAGCACAGACAAGCAAGTTAATGGTAGACATAAAACACATGACTGAAGTTGTCTATGGGAGAAGTGTACTCAGTAATCCTGATAAAGTTTCCTTCTTGTGGGGTAAATGCTGGTGCATTTGTTCCTAGGCAAAAATAAGAATCTCTAAATAAATTAAACTACAGTTCTGCCTTGCAAAAGCCCCAACTTCTAGTTGCTATCCTAGAAAACTAAGCTCTTCTCATTTTAATATTTGATGTTAGTCTGTTATGAGCTTACTCAAGCTATTGATTTTATTTTTAAATCAACTGTAGCTCTGAGAACATTGTTTGAATACCATAAATCTTGCCTATGTAAAAGTAGTAGGATAGTCAATAAAAGCTAAGGATTAGAATGAGATGAAATATTAGGATATGGTAACTCCATTGTACATACTAGATAGACACAAGAAATGTCTAAAATTGCTGTCTTGCTGGCGTGGTGGTGTCCACCTGTAATCCTAGCACTTGGGAGGCTGAGGAGGAGGATTGCTGCAAGTTTGAAGCCCGCCTAGTGAGTTCAAAGCCAGTCGGAACTAGTGAGAGCTTACAAATAAAAAATAAATGAATAAACAAATAAATAATGATGGCTTGATAAAGGCTTAAGTGCATTATTTAAAATTATAAAGGAAACTTGAAAAGGACAAAGAAACTCATCTTTCAATGAGGGAAAAACTACTGTCTAAACTTGATAAACCAAGATATTAGATCTTTAAGTATCTTCTTTAAAACCTGCAACAAAGAGAAAATGTTGATTTAGGGACTTGAGTCTGGATGCTGGACGCCCACTGTTTTATCATCTACATGTACGCTTTGAGTGTAACTGTTAATTAAGTGGGAAAAAAGTTAGGGTCTCTTCTTTTCTTTTAGGGTCTACTTAAATGAGGATTTTTATGGATTCTTTTTCACTGATTTTTCTAATTATCTCACTGAACCAAAAATAAATTTAGTAACACTGTTAACATTTCCTAAAGAGCCAAATTACTTTCCAAAAGGAAAATTACATAGTGATAATCTTAAATTGAAAAGGAATAGTTAATCACAATTTTAAAAAGACATTTGGTTGGGCCTACTTTATGCAGTACTACTGCTTAAAGGGAACAGGTGACAGATATCCTTATCGAGGGGCAAGGGAGTTAGAAAAAGAAATGAAATTAACCTAAATCTTAGAAATGTTGAAAGAAATCAGAAGGGCTTTTAACTCAATTTGATTCTGCTTTTACTCTTTTGCTTACATGTCTGTTATACACTTATGCATCTAATTTACATTGGTGATTTTCAACAGCACATATCTTTTAGTTTCAAAGAAACAAATGGATCATAAGTGGTTTTTACTAGGTGCAGATTCTCATTCTGTTTGATTTTCCTTCCAGTTAGCAACCATTTTCCCAAGCTTTCTCAAGCTCTCTTCCTTCTCTATTCAACTATACCCTCTTATAGGAAATGCTAAGGTGTACAGTACTGCAAAGGTAAATATCTTATGTAATTTTGCTTGATAGACTGGCCTTGTAAATAAAATATTTTTGGAGGTGCTGGATCTTGTCAACTTAATTTTAAAATATCTCACTACCCAGTCTTAGCCCAGGGTCACCTCTCCAGAAGCAAAAGCAACCATTAGCAAATCAGGTTATTTCCTCTTGCCATGTAATCCCACACTGTCCAGTATACCCTCCAGGCCCTGGACATATAATGTTTCTTTTCTTCAATAAAATTTTTTTTTTTTTTGAGACAGGGTCTCGCTTTGTGGTTCAGGCTGGCCCTGAGCTCAGCCTCAAACTCACATCACAGCAATCCTCCTGCCTCTGCCTCCTGAGTGCTGGGATTACAGGCATGAGCCACCACGCCCGGCACTGTGGTATGTGGTACTGATTGCTGGTGGGCATAAGTCTCCATACCCAGTGTGGTATGTGGTTACTGGGGATCGAACCCGGGCCCTTGCGCTTGCAAGACAGGCGCTGGAACCACTGAGCTAACTCCCCAGCCCTCTTCAATAAAAATTTAAGTGTAATGAGGTATATCTTTCTCATCAGATTATTCCTTCTGTTTAGCCAAGTACCTGGCACATGAGTGAGTCCACAGAAAAGTTTTCCAGAAGTCTATATAGTCCACTTGGAAACATGTTACCATGGGGGAATCCACTTATATGCTTATGCATAATTATTTATTCTAGATTCTTGAAATAAAGCAGTCGGTCTTTTATTTACCCACAGATTCTCAAATTTGCCAATATTAGTCGCCTAAAAAATCCTGAAACCTTTCAAGAAGCATCTTCAAATTTTAAGGCAGGAAGATAAGCCCAAAGAAGGAACTCAGAGAAGAGGACTGAGGTTCAGAAAGCGAACAGGGAATGGAATTAAAGTTAGGCACTCTACTGTACAGTGAAGTAAGCTCAAACCATGTTACTGTGCCGAAAAAGCTAGATTTGAAAACAGGTATCTATAAAAACTTATGCAACCAATCACAATTTACTCCTTTGCTAAATTATGATGATAGCACTGACGTTAAGCACACAAGTTTGGTGTCACAAACTTGAGTCTATATCCTAGCTTTGCTGCCTAACTTAAAATCTTAATACCTAATAAATGAATTTGTCTCCTGCAAGATGAAGACAATGATGATGGCCAACCACGTACTACTGTTTTAATAGTTGACCTAATTACTGTGTGTTAAATGTTTGGCCTACTGCCTAGATATAGGGAAAGGAGTAACTAAGATAGCTATTATGAATATGGTTTTTCCTTGACTTCAACATTGTGAAAAGGTAAGTTCTAAGAACACATGGAATTTGTTTCAATCAAATGAACTATTTCCCAGCCCATTCTGAATGTATGTATGACTATATAGCATACTGATTCCACAAATCAAATATAAAAATGTCACTACTGTACAGATAGATTCATAATACACCTACTTATATACATTTGATACAGTCAACACAAGGAATAATCCTCCAAGGCTCTCACATTTTTTGTTCTTCAGATAAGAATTATGTGACATGACAAGTGGACTGAAGATAGGTTTAGTTTCAAGATAGGTTCAGTTTCAAATTTGAAGGCTAGTGAGTTTTTCACCTCAATGTACATATACTTTAGAACATTTTCTATATGCATTTAAATTATTAGGAAGTTATTCCATCAGAATTAGTTACTGAAAAAGCCACTCAAAAATAAAATCCATGAGGAACTGTCATAAATAGTATGTTTATCTGACTTTATTCGCTGAGGATTATTTGATAGCTCTGTCTTGATGGTAGTGTGACTTATAGCATGCATATACAAGACCTCAAGTCCAAGCCCAGGACCACAGTCACAGCAGAAAGATAGTTATGATTAGTTCACTTGGTGCTTCTACCTATATTACTTGTACTGTCAGCACTTCTTCAGCCAGAGAAACTATAATGATGTGGCCAGCAAAACAAAAGGTAACAACTGTGAAAACACAAAGTTACAGGAGAAATGGAGGCCTTGAAAAGCTCCACGACTTGACTTATATCACAGCACTGTTCTCTAGATTCACAGTGTTGCCCACCTACGAATACGTGAATATATTAACATTTAGTTTTTAGTCCATTAATATACAATTAAGTTTTAAATGTAATGAAATAAACATCATGCTCTACATGTGGATTCACTGTACTTAAATGGTAATTAAATTTTACTGCATTAACGTATAACAATAATAGCAGATATCTGCGTATTTACTACATGTCAGGCACTGTTTTAAATCTCACAATAACCCTTGGAGATGTCAGCATCACCCTTCCTGACACAAAAATGAAGCTCAGAGGTCGCACAGTAAACACTATACCAAGCCTTGGGCTGAGGAAGTCTGTCATCTGAGGCTATAAAAGCTAACTACTGAGTATATCAATAGTAACAAAATGAATATTAAGCATAAAAAGTAAAACTTAAAAGTAAATACAAGTGGAGTGTTGATTCCTAGGCTATACAAGTTCGGTTTAGTGGTATTCTCCATCCTCTCATTATCACTACATGTAATTTTTTTAAAAACTACTAAAGCCAGGCAAAATAGCACATGTCTGTAATCCTGGCACTCAGGGAGGCTGAAGCATAAGGATCACAAATTCCAGCCAAGCCTGAAGAGCTTAGCAACTTAATGAGACTCTGTCTCAAAGAAGGGAGGAGAGGGTAGGGGAGAACAGAAAAGGATATGGATGTATTTTTATGCAAGATTCAATCCCCAGTGTCAAAAAGATAACAACAAACCTAAATTCTCTGTTAGAACATGTTTTTGTTTTCAAATACCCAATAAGCATTACATGGTTCAAATGTTAAGAAATTTTGCTTAATCTTTTCTAATTGGATTAGTTTCATTTAGTACTGCAATTTGCATTAAAGGGAGGACTTATGGCCTCTGAATGATAACTCACTTGAGGAAGTTTAAAAACAAAACCTCATTACAGTAAGAATTTCTTCATAAAACTGAACTATTTATTTATGCATTATAATATTAAGGTATAATTCCAGGAAGCTAAAGAATAAAACATTACCTTAAAAAGCTAATGTGGAGGGCCGGGGAGTTAGCTCAGTGGTTCCGGCACCTGTCTCGCAAGCGCAAGGACCCGGGTTCGATTCCCCGGTCACCACATAACAATACTGGGTGTGGTGACCCACACCCAGCAGCAACCAGTACCACATACCACAGTGCCGGGCGTGGTGGCTCATGCTTGTAATCCCAGCACTCGGGAGGCAGAGGCAGGAGGATTGTGATGTGAGTTTGAGGCTGAGCTCAGGGCCAGCCTGAACCACAAAGCCGAGACCCTGTTTCCAAAAACATAAAAAAAAAAAAAAAAAAAAAAAGCTAATGTGGAGAAGCTGAGAGGGAAATCAATATGTACTATAATTTTATTATAGATTCAAAAAGAAATTTCAAATACTGTACAGTGAGGTGTGCTGCAGAACACTATCCACTGTTATTATCAATTATTCATTAAACTATACAGTCACAAAATCAGAGAATAATGGGTAACAACTAATGCTTTAAGAATGATGTGACATATACAATATTTTGCTGAGCAGTTAAAGCACTTGCTATTGATTTTTTTCTAAATATTTACACTATTACTGCTTATTTTTATACATTATAAATACCATTTCCTCCAAAAAGTAGACTCTCCAGTTCTTAATACTAATTCTTACAGTCAAATAAGCCTGAAAATACTGATAAACTTTTCAGTCTTTTATTGCTCTACCAGGGATAATGATTCAGGAAAGGATTTCTGTATTCTAAATAAAAGTATATAATATCTTAAAATTTAAAATACTAAGGAACTGATACAAGCATAGAACATCAACTAAAACTTTTTTTCTTTACTAGTTTTTTTCCTTTTCTTTTATAAGTGAAGTATCACTGTATTATTATACTACAAAAGCATATAGACTTCATAATTTAAAAATTTAAATGTCAGATATACAAGTAATGGCATTTTCTCCAATAATTCACAGTTTTTATAATTTCTGCTATTTTGGAACAAATGTCAAAATTCTCACAATTTAAGAATTAAATAAGTTGAAAAACTTAGCATCTCAAAGATTTATCAAGAATGGCAGAACTTGTAATTAACATTATTAACTTAACATTGGTGATACACCTCTCCTTTGCTACTTATTTCTTAATATATGTTTTACTGAGGTATATTTTCATAAGTAGTTATTTGAAAATTAGTTTCTTTTATTAACCATAGAGAACCTCAAGGTTGTGCAATTTTGTTAAATTATATACCTTGAAATTATAAAACTGCCCAACTTAAAATATGTACCTTACTATTATTGTTATAAAAGGTCATTTTAAACTCTTAGTAAGATGAGTAGAATTTAAATCGATTCTGCAAAAGCTTTGCTATTATGAAAATCTTAAGATGGAAACCTTGCTTTGAACACACGAAACTCAAAATCATGCTGCAATATTTTACTATGGGCCAATTAAGATTACTTTTGAAAAATGAAGATCAAACTACATTGATTTTATGACATTATCAATATATTGACCAGCTGAAGTATAATTAATGATAGAATTACAAGTTTATTTCACATCTAAAGATTAGTGATTAGTGCAGTCTTAAGTATTTAGAGAAACATTCACTAGCAAACTAATACTTTTGTACCCAACCAAATAAACAATAGTTACAAACTTTCCATTTAGTAGTTAATATGTAATATGGCAGTAAGATTCTCAAAAAAAATTTCATTAGTAGCAAGTATGTGAGTTGCTAGCAAGTGATCTTCCCTGAGGTAACAGACCATCTGCCAAAGACTGCTCATTTACAATAATGTTAATACCTCAAACAAACAAAAAAAAAAGGCAAGTTGGGCATGGTAGCATGTGGCTGTACTCCTAGCACTCTGGGAGGCTGAGATGGAAGGACTGCATGTTTAAGCCCAGCCTGGGTAAGTTGGTGACTAAGAGAGAACCTGACTCAAAATTACAAATAAAAAAGGGCTGGAGATGTAGTTCAGTGTGAAAGCCCTGGGTTCATTCCCCGGCACAGCAGTTTTTAAAAAAATCCAGAAAGGACATGTGATTGTCAGTATCCAAACTGGAAGCAGCAGCCTTGATTATAAAAACCAAATTAAAAATCATAGAAATTTATAAAGCAAATTTAAGTCAACAGCACTGACTAAATTGCTAGGCCTCTATTCTAACATCTTCCAATAAAAATACCTGAAACATAATTTAAGGAGGAGAAGGGATGAACCTTAGGCTTGCTCTTTAGTTCTTGAGTAACCAGTCCCTTAAGAGTTCTATACTGTCTCCTAATATTTGACAATGTCTTGTTTAATTGAATTACAACCATTTTCCCATTTCCAATATTCTAAACATATGCCATGTTCAACTTTATCTGGACTTTGGAATAATAAACTTGAATTTGATATGATTATAGTGAGCAGAAAGAAAATTACAATATTTCAAGGTTAAATGAAATACTGTAAATAGAAATCGATTACAGGGTCAAGTGACATAATGTTGTATCTAGGACTAATTAAATATTTTAACTCATTTGAGATCTCCTGTTTGGACTCAAGCAGCAATATCAAAAATGTTAGTACTAAACTAAAAAATAATCAATGTACAGTCATATAACCAAACAAAAGGGATGATATTTAACACTTAAAGAAATCTTGTTCTAAAACTTGTTTGAAAGGATACCTGGCCTACTTATTAAAACTAATTAATAAGGGCTGGGGATGCAACTCAGAGGTAGAAAGTATTTGCCAAGCACATGAGCCCCCAGACTCAATATTCAGCACTGAAAAAATAATGATTCCACTCATATTTCAGCTGATTTAAAATAATTTTGAGAAATTTGATTTCTCCAAATGAAGCTTTTTTTTTTACTAAGGTGAAATCTGAACTGTTATTCTGACATTCATACCTAACAATGGTGTCATTACAAATATCGTCAGCACATCTCTAATATTAATGTGTACATTATACTTCATGCTAAATTTAAGTATCTAATAGAGATAAAATTTGTTTCTGATACTTTTCATAAAGATACCAAGCCACAGGTGAAAATATTTATTAAAGATGGTAATATAATTTGTCTGGAAATAGTTCATTTTTTGCTTACTGAACAGTTTTCCTGTACTTAACTGAAAAGAAGGAAATGTTTTAGTGGCAAACAAAGCCAAAATTATTTAAAGTAGTTAGTGAAGCGATATTTATAATTTTTATTTAATACAGAAGTTGGCTAGGCTAAATGTTAAATATTTGATAGCTCTCTTACTTTATACAACACCAGTGCATAACACAAAAGTTTTAATTTTCCCCGCTATTTTGATATAATGTTTGAAAGTAAATTTAGATGTGGAACAATCGAGATAAAATATTGCAAAGAAAAATATGATAAAAAACTAACTCAAATACTTATCTCTTGTCTAGATATACCCATAAGATGGTTGGATTCTCTATTCTTAACTTATTCAAAATGGGGTACTTAATATGTGGATTTAGTTAGAAATATTTTCATAGAAAAAAGGTCAAAATCTCTCTTACTGGAAAAACAAGTATTTTCTATATCCTCTATAAATCAACAGGCAGAAACCTTTAAACACCTGATTGTATGCTTTCTAATGTACATTTTCCTGGAATTGCAAATAATTCTGCACCTGTCATAATATGCAAACAGAAACAGCCAGGCTTTGAATACTCTGAGAAAGAAATTGTATTAACTTACATTTTGTCTTTCATCCATTCGAATTCAACTTAATTTCAATGAACAGAGGGAGACAGATTGAAATATACATTTCAGAATACAGATCTGCAGAACAGGATAAAATGGCAATACCAATCTTGAGATAAACACTTTTGTCTCTAAGGAATAAGCATAAAAGCTGCTTCTTGAGAAACCGGCACTAAGGAATTAATAAATACTTAAGCAAATGCTGAGTTGATCAGGGTATGGTGCAGTAAAATTTGCATCAAAATCCTCGTGAAGCCATCAAATAAAGAAAATCTTATGGACTCTCATAAAAAAGGAAATATTTTTGGTTCAGAGGGGCTCAAAGACACTTAGCATATATAGGCTTAAATACCGCTGATCAAAATGTAACTCATTCATAAAGATAAAATTCTTATTTATAAATTTTCTGTAAATCTGACATATTCTGAAAATTAGAAATTAACTTCTGCTACCATTATTTTAAAATTTTCTACCACAATTTACAATTAACTCTTCTATAAAATTAAAAAAAAAAATTAGGTGGTACTTGACCAGGCCAGGATTCAAAAAATAATGGTAACATATTATCCACAGAGCACACAATTGACCATTTTGGCTCAGACAGTAACTAATTGAATCACTATCATTCTAGAATAGATATTTTTCCCCAACTTTGTTCAAATCAGCAAAATTTATGAGTAGAGTTATTTCATGAGTAGTGTTATTTCATTACACTCTATGCCCAAGATGTTTCTGCCAATACAGCTATTTCTATAAATGTATTTATGTTCACACAACGGTATCACTAATAAAATCATTTTGTGAATTTTAAAATATAATTTAGTTTAACCTTCAAATTTACATGAATCTTTGACACTGTAAAATGCACGATGGCTATCCTGATAACATCAACATTAGCAAAATCTCATTTCCTCCCAGTTGTTTCTACTGAAATCCAACATTTTTAGCGCAAGAATTCTCATTTTTGAAACATTTAAGACTTTCATGGAATTGAAATTACAAAGAACTTCCAATGAACCACAGAAATGAAAGAAACACCTCAGCAGATCTAAATATCTACTTTATAGGAATTCAGAGCCAGCCTGGGCAGCAGTATATTAAAAGCTATTGCCAGTCACACACTTGCTATCATGCACTGAATAACAAGGTATAATTTCTGACTTACTTATGTACAAGATTTTAAATGACTAATCAAGTTATGTGGCCCAGCCAACAAATATTACATATTCACAATAAACATTCTGCCTTTATTAGTGCCTAATTAAATCAAGAATGATCCATTGGCTCAGTTGTATTAGTCATCTCAGCATCTTGACTATCCATTTCTTCAGGTTCTTCCACAGAACTTTCCTTTTGTGCTTTTGACCTTGTGGAAAATGCTGCCCCCAGTGCATCTGTCACACAGCTATCAGTTGGTTCTGTATTCAAATTTTCAGTACCACCAATTAAAGAAAAAGATTCAGGCAAGCCAGTCTGAATATTCCCAGACTTCACAGAAGAACTTACAGCTTCAACTTTTCTTTGAGGAAGATCAGATGGTGATTGCTCTGTACTTTGATCCCGCAAGTGCTTGTCCATTGAAGCCTGAATAGAAGAAACCATTTCCTGCAATTTTTTTCGCTGGGCCTCAACCACATCAGGATCGAGCTGCCTGCTGTCTCTCATTGTTACTACTCCAGGTGCCATTCGAATAAACTCACTACTACTAGAAGCAACTGTGAATGCAGGAGGCTCTGTTTTAGTGGCACTGTTACTAAAGTCTGACCCTGAATTATGCTTTCTTACAACTGGAGTCTCCCTAGCTCTTAGGTCAAGGTGTGGGTTAGTGGATGCAGTTCCTAGAGAATGCCCCTTTCCCTGAAAGGCAGTTACATTATGAAGTTGCTCAGATTTCTTTTTTACTACTCCACCACTACCTAGTTTTAACAGCCCATGTGACGGGCTTGATTCCCTGCTTCTTGTAGTAGCCTCTGCTCGAACCTGACTTACAGCCTCTTTCACTAAATCTTCAACATCAGGACCGATGGGGAAATGTCCTGCAGCATCTGCACATAACTCCAGTCTATCTTCAGAAGCATTATAGACAAAGGTTTTTCCAGGTAGATGTGGAAAAGTGCAGTGCTTGCCATCAGTCATACCTAAAGAAAGGGAAAAGATATTTGACATATTAAAAGCATAAGGTATTAGCAGAAGTGCAGTAAAGAAAGTTATAGTTAAAATACTGACTTTTCAGTAACTATGTATAAATACAAGGCTTCAAAACAAGATCAATAGAAAATAATTTATTATATTACAAAGATAACATCATCATTGACATTATGTTCCTCCAGGGGATTTTTTTTTTAAAGGAATCATTATCCTCCTACCAATGTTAGAAAAGGATCTTAAGACAGCAGAACTATATGAAAAACATAATTTTCTTTACTGAAATCCAAACTATAATTTCGAGTAAGCATTAATTTTGGTAGTACATAAAGTATCAATTATTAAAATCCAAAGTAAAACCACATTCTGTGGCACATGCCCATAATCTCAGCTACTGGGGAGTTTGATGAAAGATTAACAGTTCTAGGCCAGCCAGGGCAATTAAGTCAATTAATTAGGCCAAGTATCAAAATAAAAAATAAACAGGATGTGGTGGAGCATGTCTATAATCCCAGCAACTTGGGAGGCCAATGCAGGAAGACTGTAAGTTCAAGGCTACGCTGGGCTATATGGTACATTTAAGACTAGCCTGAATAACATAGTGAGACCCAATCTCAAGCTCCCATTCTCCTTCCAACAGAGAGGACTGGGGATGTAGCTCAGTCGTAAAGGCTTGCTCAGGACCTTGTGCTAGGACCGTGGTTAATTTATTTTCTACTTGGAGTTGAACGCCCCACACATACTGGTAAAAAAAAACCCCACAAAAATTGAAGTAAAATTTTCTCTTAACATACCCTGAGTAGATAACTGACAGAAATAGACACACAGAAATAAAACCACTGGAGTTATAGCTCAGTGGCAGAGTGTTTCCTAGTATGCATGAGGACCTGGGTTAAAAACTTAGCGCAGAAAAAAGTCAAAGATGTGCTTTAAGTAAGTGCTACTTTTCTAGGCACATTTTACAGTCAGTCTACCATCTCCTAATCCCCTACCTTCTATATGGATAAACAATGGCTCCACAAATGAAGATAGCAAAGAAGAGAACTTTGTAAAACTAAGAAGCTTTTAAATATCAATTTCAACAGGCATCATCTACTGAGCCTCTTTATGTGCCAGGAATTAAAATAAACTGTGAAGATTTGAAAATAAAATATCTTAATTCTTAGACAATAGATACCAAAATAAATCATTCTAATATATTTGAATAAGTATAATGATTGGTATACTGTTTTATACCTCATCTCTATTTTGGTTTTGTTTTTTTTTTTTTTGAGACAGGGTCTCACTTTGTAGTTCAGGGGGCCTGATCTCACTATGGAGTCCAGGTCAGCCTCAAACTCACAGCAATCCTCCTGCCTCTGTCTCTCAAGTGCTAGGATTACCAGGTGTGAGCCATCATACCATTGTGGCATATGGTTACCTGGGATTGAACTCAAGACCTTGCGCTTGCCAGGCAGACATGCCTGGAACCACTGAGTTAAATCCCCAGCCCTCTCTGATTATTTGAAGATTAAAAGAAAAAACATATGCAATGCACATACCACTGTACCTAATATAAGCCAAGAAGTCAATATATTTTAATTTTATTAAATTAAAAAGATTTTCTAGTTGTTTCCTGCTGCTGTTGTGATGCTTTCCCTGGAATGAGCCATTATCCCAAAAATATTCATCACAGTATATTATTGATAATGAAATACTGGGAAACAACATAAATGTTCAACAAGAAGAGAAAGAGTAAGTAAAATGTGGCCTAACTACTTGATAGAAGTCTCATGCAGCTATTAAAATTTAAATAATAAGCTACTATGCCTCAACATATGCGGCAAATTAGTTAGAAATGAGCCAAAATATTAGTCAAGTGCTATAAAATTCAGGCAGTGGATCATAAATGAATTCTGAAATGTTTTGTGAGCATTCAGGTAACTCCAATTTGCAGGATACTGAAAACAATTCTTCCCTCAAAGAGCTACAGAATGGTTTCAATATACCTCTTTTGAGAATATTTTGAATAATCAAAGAATTCAACTATAAATGAATAAATTATGTTTTATATATTTATATAATCTTTTGAATTTTAAGAATCAAAGTAAATTGAAATTTCTGTGGCACAGAACAAGAATTCCATTACTCACTTACAGGAAAGACATGGGTATTAATATGTGTATCAAAAACTGGAAGCTGAGTGCAGTGACACACGCCTATGATCTCAGCACTGAAGTAGGCTGAGGCAGGTGAACTGCAAGCTCAAGCCCCACTTAAGCAATTTACTGACCCCCTGTCTTAAAAATACAAAAAAAGGCCTGGAATTATAACTCAATGGTTGAGTTCCCCCAAGTCCAACCACCCGTACTGCAGGGAGAATGAGAGAGAAAAGAGAGGAAACAGAGGAGAGAAAGAGACAAAGACACACACATCATGAACAGAAGAAAAACAAAACTGGAAAGTACTCAAAAGTTCATCAGCAGAATAATGGATGAACTGTGTTTAAGTGATACAACACAATAGTGGAAATGATGGTGTTTGAACTCATCCACAAGGGTTAATCTGAAAGTGTTACAGAAATGTAACACTTGTGTGTGTACCACACAATTAAGTTTTTATAAGGTTCAAACACAAACTAAGCCAAATATTATATACTTAATGATACCTATGCCAAATGTTAAAACTGAATTTGCCATTCATTTTATCATCTGCCTCTGCACCAAGACCTGCAAAGAAACTTATTACATTTTAAAACAAATTTAAAATACCTTTCCAAATATAAAAACTAGTAATCATAATAGTCTAGTTTAATTATATTGGGCAATATTTCTAATCATATATAGATATAATCATCTGTTCCAATGGATCTGAACAAAGGAAGAGAGGTATTTTTTCCTCTTTTTGAGGGTAGAAGTTATATGTCATGTTGAACAGGGTTCACTATGGCTCTGAGTCTTTAAACATAAGATAATGATGATTTGATACTTAAATCTGTCATTGAAGTAGAAAATAAATTAACCACAATCCTAGCACTCTGAAAGGCTGAGGCAGGAGTATTGCCAAGTTTGAGACCAGCCTGGACCACACAGCAAGGCCAGATAGGGACATAGACCCTGTCTCAACAAATAAAAATTTACCACAAATATTAAAAGGAAAAGAATAAATCAAATCCAATGAAGTTTAAGGAAGAAAAAACAAAAGCAGAAATCAGTGAAACTAAAATCAGAAAAGAGAAAAATCTAGAGGTGTTTCTTTGAAAAGACTAATGAAACTGATAAAACATTAGCTAGGCAAGTTGGGGAGGGGGAGGCACAAACTGCCAGTATCACAAATGAAAGAGCTATAGACATTAAAAGGACAATAAGAAAATACTACAATTTCATGCCAATACATTTGCTAATATGGATGAAACAGATTTGTTGAAAGACAAAATAAAGCTTGCTGAAGAAGTAACCTTAAGAGGATGCTATTAAATTAATTTCCTCTAGGATGTGAGGTCCCATTTGACCCTGCTATTTCCTTGCTAGGTATATACACAAAAGAACTGAAAGATTCATATCAGAGTGACATATGTGTACCCATGTATATAGGAGATCAATTTGTGATAGCTAAGTCTTGGAAACAGCCCAAATGCCCATCAACAGGAGACTGGATAAAGAAGATAGAATTTTTTTAATAAAATGGAAATGAAAAGTAAAGGACAAAAATAAATGACAAATTTAAGTCATTTATATTCAAATGGATGTATCTTGAAGACATACTCATAAGTGTCTCATAAATTGTGTGAATACAGACAGATGTGTAAATACCGTATCATTTATCTGGTATGATTATGAAACAAAAGAAAAATGGACTTTATTAAAATGGACTTTGTCTAAATTAAAATTCTCTGATCTTCAAAAGATATTAAGAGAATAAAAACAAAGACCAGGAGAAATATTTGCTAAACACCTACCTGATAAATCATAAGTATCCAGACTATACATATGAATTCAAAACTCAATAAAAATTTTAAAAATTTTAGGATATGCAAAAAATAACAAGTAAACATATCAAACGATGTTCCGAATCTTTTTTTTTTTTTTTTTAGGAAAATGTACATTAAAACTACTACGGGATAGTACTCTAAATCTAAAAGAACGTTAAAAAACAAAACAAGAAAAACCTGACATTTCAAATGCTGACAAGGATACAAAACAAAGGAAACAGTCATATGGTGCTAGCATCAATGCAAAAATGGACCAACCATTTTAGAATATGCTTTGGAAGTTTATTATTGTAAACAATATCAATACTTACCACCTGACCTTGCAATCCCACTCCTAAACAAGTACCAAAGAAGAGTAAAAAGGTATGCTTACATAAAGACATGCCAAAAATTAAAAACAAAGGTCCTCTGGCTGGTCATGAATTTTTAAAATATGAGACAGATGATTAATGAAATATTACTCATCAATAAAAAACTAATATATGAAACAAAAGAAAAAAATCACATATATTAAAATAGAAACAGGGCATACACATATTGCCTCTCTTTTGCCATGTCTTGTCCTGTGCTGATATCTAGTCCCTGGACTTTGGATCAGAAGCATAAGCCAAAACAAACCTTTCCCCCATTCTAATTAAAAAAAAAAAACAAAAATAGGCAATTGTTTTCCATAAAGAAAACATGATGCATACTTTGGGATTTGTGGATCAGAAGGTCTCTATCACAACTATTCAACTCTGCTACTACAGTGCAAAAGCAGTCAAAGACAATGTGTAAACTTAAAGATGGCTATATTCTGATACAACATTATGTATAACAGTCAAGAGACGTGGTACAGACTTCGGACTATTGTTGGCCTACTCCTATGATAAATCAAAGAAGTCAGACACAAAATGTTGTATTAAATGATTCCACTTATATCATAATATGAAAAATGTAAACACACAGAACAAATTAGGGGTTGCCAGGACATGGGAGTTAGAGAAGGGATGTTGGCTACAAAGAAGCACAAAATAATCTCCTAAAATAACAGAAATATTCTACATCTTGACTGATGGTTCAAGACTTATGCTACTATAAAATTTATACACAGGTTGAGCACTCCAAGTAAATAATTTGAAATCCCAAATGCTCCAAAATATGTAAGTTTTTGAGTGCCAACATAATGTCTTCAGATGAAAATTCCACATTATAAAACTGCCTCATACAAAAAAATTATTTAAGGGCCAGGGATTTAGCTCAGGGGTTCCAGTGCCTGCCTTGCAAGCACAAGATCCCAAGTTTGATCCCTGGTAATCACACACCACAATGCGGGTATAGTGGCTTATGCTTGTAATTCTAGCACTTGGGAGGCAAAGGCAGGAGGATTGCTGTGAGTGTGAGGCTTGCCTGGGCTACATAGTGAGCTCAGGGCCAGCCTGAATTACCAAGAGTGAGATACTATCTCAAAAAAAATTATTTAAGACATTTTATCAAATTACCTTCAGCCCTTGTACATAAGGTGTATGTGAGGCATAAATGAACTTTGTGTTTAGACTTGGATCCTATCTGCAAGATATTTCACTATAAAAATATTTCAAAACCAAAAATACCCAAAATCCTAAAGACTTCTAATCCCAGGCATTTCTGACAGTATATATAAAACTTGTACCTAAATACCTAAGAAAGGCGAATTTTAGTCCATAGAAATTTTGCCTCAATACAGGTGTGGTGATGCATGCCTTTAATGCCAGTATTCTCGGAGACTAAGGCAGGAGGATCACAGGTTCAAACCCAGATTGCACAACTCTTAGCAACTTCAAGAGACCTTGTCTCAAAACAAAACAGAACAAAACCACTGGGGATGTTCTCAGTGTGAAAGTAAATGTGTTCCATTCTCAGTCAGAAACCACCCCCCCCACACACACACAAAACAAAAACAAAAACACCTGTCTTTAAAAAAGAAATAAAGGTGGGGGGCCGGGGAGTTAGCTCAGTGGTTCCGGCGCCTGTCTTGCAAGCGCAAGGACCCGGGTTCGATTCCCCGGTAACCACATAACAATACTGGGTGTGGAGACCCACACCCAGCAGCAACCAGTACCACATACCACAGTGCCGGGCGTGGTGGCTCACGCCTGTAATCCCAGCACTCGGGAGGCAGAGGCAGGAGGA
>PVIR01015663.1:9823-38004 GCA_004026965.1 Petromus typicus
TTCTACGAGGAAAATTCATAGCACTGAAGGCCTACATCCAGAAAACGGAGCAAGCTCAAATAAACAACTTAATGCTGCACCTCAAGCAACTAGAAAGAGAGGAGCAAAACAAACCCAAAGCTCGCACTAGGCAAGAAATTATAAGGATCAGGGCAGAAATTAATGCAATAGAAACCAAGAGAACGGTTCAAAAAATCAACGAATTGAAAAGTTGGTTCTTTGAGAGGATAAACAAAATTGATAGACCCTTAGCCAACCTCATTAAACAAAGGAAGGAAAAGGCTCATATCTATGCTATTAGGAATGAGAACGGAGAAATTACTACTGACCCAGAGGAAGTCCAGAGGATAATAAACACCTACTTTGAAAATTTATACATCAATAAAATGGAAAATGGAGGTGAAAATGGATAGATTTCTAGACACATATGAACTCCCAAAGCTGAATAAAGAAGATATAGAAATGTTAAATGCCCTAATAACAATCTGTGAAATTGAAAATGTAATTCAAAACTTGCCAACAAAGAAAACCCCTGGACCTGATGGTTTTACTGCTGAATTCTATAAAACTTTTAAAGAAGAGTTAGTGCCTCTACGTCTGAAACTGTTCAATGAAATTGAAAAGGAAGCAGTACTCCCAAACTCATTCCAGGAAGCAACCATTACCCTGATTCCAAAAGCAGAGAAAGACCCAACGAAAAAAGAGAACTACAGGCCAATATCTCTAATCAATATCGATGCCAAAATCCTCAATAAGATCCTGGCAAACAGAATACAGAGAATTATCAAAAAGATTATACACCCTGACCAAGTTGGATTCATCCCAGGGATGCAAGGATGTTTCAACATACGTAAATTAATCAATGTTATACACTATATTAACAAGCTTAAGGACAAAAATCATATGGTCATCTCAATTGATGCAGAAAAAGCATTTGACAGAATACAACACCCGTTTATGTTCAAAACTCTACAGAAGATTAGAATAGATGGTCTGTATCTCAAACTAATAAAAGCTATCTACGAGAAACCATCAGCCAGTATCATACTAAATGGTCAAAAATCGAAACCTTTCACACTAAGATCAGGAACAAGACAAGGGTGACCTCTAACACCACTTCTGTTCAATATAGTTCTGGAAATATTAGCCATAGCAATTAAGCAAGCGAAAGAAGTAAAAGGAATAAAGATTGGAAAAGAAGAAGTTAAATTGTCATTATTTGCTGTGATACTCTATCTAGAGGATCCTAAAAGCTCAATTAAAAAACTGCTGGACCTAATCACCAATTTTAGCCGTGTAGCTGGTTACAAGGTCAACCTTCAAAAATCAATAGCCTTCATATACACAAACAGTAGACCCACTGAGATAGAAATTGGAGAGTCAGTCCCTTTCACAATAGCACCCAAAAAAATAAAATACTTAGGAATCAATCTAACAAAGGAGATGAAAGACCTCTACTCTGAAAACTATAGCACTCTGAAAAAGGAGATAGAAGATGATATCAAAAAATGGAAAGACAGGGGCCGGGGAGTTAGCTCAGTGGTTCCAGTGCCTGTCTTTCAAGCGCAAGGGCCCGGGTTTGATTCCCCGGTAACCACATAACAATACTGGGTGTGGAGACCCACACCCAGCAGCAACCAGTACCACATACCACAGTGCCAGGCGTGGTGGCTCACGCCTGTAATCCCAGCACTCGGGAGGCAGAGGCAGGAGGATTGTAATGTGAGTTTGAGGCTGAGCTCAGGGCCAGCCTAAACCACAAAAGCGAGACCCTGTCTCAAAAAACCTAAAAAAAAAAAAATTAAAAAAAATTAAAAAAAATGGAAAGACATACCTTGCCCCTGGGTAGGAAGAACCAATATTGTCAAAATGGCTATACTCCCAATACTACTCTACACATTCAACTCAATCCGGATTGAAATCCCAACAGCATATTTCACAGATCTAGAGAAAAAAATTCAAACTTTCATCTGGACCACAAAAGACCTAGAATAGCCAAAGCAGTTCTAAGCAACAGGGACATGGTGTGGGGTATTACAACTCCAAACCTGAAACTATACTATAAAGCCACCGTGATAAAAACTGCATGGTACTGGCAAAGTAACAGACCTGAGGATCAACAGCGTACACTAGAAGATCCAGAAACTACTCCAGATACACTGAGCCACCCCATCTTTGACAAAGGAGCCAAAAATCCCCAGTGGAGGAAAGATAGCCTCTTTAACAAATGGTGCTGGACAAAACTGGGCTTTATCTTGCCAAAGACTAAAACTAGATCTAACTCTTTCACCATGTACCAAGCTAAAGTCAAAATGGATAAGAGACCTAAATATTAAAACAGACACTCTAAACCTACTACAAAACAGGTTAGGTAAAACTCTTGAAGACATTGGCTTAGGGAAAGACTTCATGAACAAAACTTCTATAGCACAGGAATTGGCTGAGGAAATCAACAAATGGGACCTCATTCTTTTCAAAAGCTTCTGCACAGCAAAGGAAACCACCAATAGTGCAAAAAGGCAACCAACAATGTGGGGAAAAAAATCTTTACCAGCTGTTCCTCAGACAAAGGGCTACTATCTAGAATATATAAAGAGCTCAAAAAAATAAAATCAGCCCACCCAAATTTAATGACCCAATTCAAAAATGAGCATCTGAAATGAACAGATATTTTTCAAAGGAAGAAGTAAGAGCAGCTAAGAAGCATATAAAGAAATGCTCAACATCATTAGTCATTCGAGAGATGCAGATGAAAACATACTGAGATTTCATCTCACTCCACATTGAATGGCTGCCATTTCAGATTTAGCCAACGGCAAATGTTGGCGAGGCTGTGGAGAAGAAGGAACCCTTTTCCACTGTTGGTGGGACTGTAGACTCATACAACCCCTGTGGAGATCAGTTTGGAAATTCCTCAAAAAGCTAGGATTGGAGGTCCCATTTGACCCGGCCATTGCCCTGCTAGGAATATAAACACAAGAATTAAAAGACTCATGTCACAATAACATATGAGCACCCATGTTATATAGCAGTCCAATTTGTGATTGCTACATCTTGGAAACAACCCGTGTCCATCAACTGGAGACTGGATAAAAAAGCTTCAGTTAAGGGGACAATGTTGAGATTGTAACAAATAAGTAAAGAAATAAATTTTATGTATATGGGGGGGTGGTAGGGTGGGTAGGGCTACGGGAAAAAATGAGAATTAAGTTGTGTCTTATACTGGTACAAATCCCCATTATGGAGTGCAATCATGATGTGTATATTTAATGTACTTATAAAGATTAAAAAAAAAAAAGCTTCAGTTCTTCTATAGAATGGAGTATTACTCTGCCATAAAAAATGATATGTTTGAATCATTTATACTTAAATGGACACACCTTGAGGATATCCTCATAAGTGAAATAAATAGGGCACAGATAGGTACATATCGCATCTTTTCTCTGGTATGAGAAAATAAAGATGTAAATGAGTCCTACAATTGTATGCTGTATATTGTGAAATAGAAAATGCTCAATGTAAAATAGGAAGAAGGGGGAAAAATGATGAGTTTGTAACAAAAAAATAAGGAAACAAATTTTATGTATATGGGGGGGTGGTAGGGTGGGTAGGGCTATGGGAAAAAATGAGAATTAAGTTGTGTCTTATACTGGTACAAATCCCCACTATGGAGTGCAATCATGATGCGTATATGTAATGTACGAAGAAAGATTAAAAAATTAAAAAATCAATATTGCTTCTATACACTGGCAATGAACTATGAAAACAATACCATTTCATGTGATATCAAAATGAATAGAAATTAACAAAAGAAGGAAAAGATCTGTATGCTAAAATGTATACTAATGAAAGAGACACAATGAAGGGCAAATGTATCTCATATTTATAGAGTAAGTCAAATGTGATTGTTTAAATCCCATGCTGCTAAAAACAATCTACAGATTCAAGACAATTTTTATTAAAATTTCAATGATTTTTTTCACAAAAATGAAGAGGGGAATCAAGAAATGGACAGAGGCAGGGGATGTTAAAGGGGTTGAAAGAAAGAAATTAAAATGCATTAAGCACATATTCCAGGTCCCCACAAGGCATATAAACATTAGGTACTATAAACATGTTCCATTAAAAACAAATTCTGCAGAACTACCCCAAAGGTTTGAAACAGTTTTGAGAAAATGGCCAAAACTGGAAACCATTATACTGCTAAATTTCAAAATCTACAATAAAGCCATAGTAATCAAAACATCATGATCTAAGCCTAAATATACACATAGGTCTATGGAATAGAACAACATTCATGTATTTTTTATTTATTTTTCATGGAGGTATCAAGAATGCATTGTGAGAGAGAATTGTCTTTTCAGTAAGTGATATTAGAAAAGTTGACTGTCCACAGGCGAAAGGGCAAAACCGAACCCTTATCTCATATCACATACAAAACTCAATTCAAACATGGTTCAGAGACTATAATAGGGCTACATCAAACTGGAAATCCTCTGCACAGTGAAGAAAACAGAAATGCAAGTTAGGTGACAGCTTACACAATGAGAGAAATGTTTTTAAGTCACACATCTGATATGGGGATTAGCATCCAAATGTATAAAAACTCAAAGAACTCAACGGTATAAAAGTAAATAAACTGATTTACAAAGAAGCAATAGTCTTGAATAAATATATTTCAGGAAGAGCAATTCACTATTAGATATAAGAAAGATGCTCAGTACCAATAATCACAAAGAAAATGTAAATTGAAATTACATGAAATGTCACCTCACATTGACACAGTGAGACTATGAAATACAAGAAGTGCTGGGGAGGATGTGGAGAAAAGGAAAGCTTTGTATACTGTGAATCGGCATAGCATCTTGGAAAACAGCATAGAGTTTTAAAAATTAAAAACAAAACTATTTTATAATTCAACAATCTCACTTTTGGATAAATGCACAAAAGAAATAAAAGCACTTTCATTCATAATCAAAGTGTGCATTTATGGATGAGTGCATACAGAAAATGTGATATACATGTATAGTATTTTGAAGAGCGTGTATAATACTATTCAAGCCTATATAAACAGAAGGAAATACTGTCTTTTGCATCGTGGTTGGACTTGAAGAACATTAAGACAACTGCTGTGTGATCTTCCACTTCCATGTAATGTGCAAAAAGATAGGAGACAGTGATCAAAGGATACAAAATTTCAGACTGGCAATGTTTTAGGTACTTCTGTTTTGTTGCTGAGTCAAAATACCTCACACCCAAAGTTGTAGCAAACCTCACAGTAGTAAACATTTCAGTCCATAATCAGTTGTTTCCAAGCCAGTCTGGTTAATAGCACAAGGGTGTGGCAGAGGAGGAACAGTTCATGGCACCTATATGGTACCAAAAGCAACAAGGAGCCTTAACAGTGTCTTCTGCACCTTGTGTACTATCCAGACTACCGGGATTATGGTGGTGCCAAACCAACTGATGTACTTTAAAGCCAGCATCACACACTGTAGATTTGGCCACCTCAGAAAAAGCCTCCTTTGACTGCATAAGGCTTTGGGGAGACATCTAGATGCAAACAATAACAGATAGGAGGAGAAAATTCTGGAGATGGGTGTTATATCCATTACCCTGAATTATACTCATGTATACTTGACATTTGCCAAGAGAACAGATCTTACGTGGTCTCATAACACACATACACACACACACACACACACACACACACACACATACACACACATTGTGAGAAAAATGATATTTAGCTTGCTTTTGGCAACCATTTCTCATGCACACATATGTGAAAACATCACATTGGTAAGTATACTTGTACATTTTATGTGCTAAACATACTTCAATTAAGTTGACAAAATACCAGGGTTAAAAGGTTTCTGCTCTTACACTTTGACATTTCTTAGTATAATGATGTTAAAAACTGCTGTCTAAATTATATTTTTAGCTTTCAAAACTGTATTCCTTCCTTTTAAAACTAACTATATATTTTTTTATACTGCAATGGATTGAACTCAAGGCTTTACCACTGATTTACATCTCTACATAGTACCCTTCTTTTTTTTTACTTTGAGACAATAAATCACCAAATCACTTAAAGTTGGATTGTACGTGAAATCTACCTGCCTCAGCCTCCCAAAATTGCTTGGATTATAGGCATGCACTGCCATGCTTTTTACCAGTTGAATTTTTTTGAGGGAGAACCAAGGATGGACTATGGGATGTTACACTTGCAAGGCAGAAGCCAGAACCACAGAGCTACATCCCTAGCTTCACTGGTCAATTCTACCTTAGCTGTGTAGATAAGTCTACACTCTTAGTCTCTTCTGTAAGTTTCAAGAAGCTCCTGATAATCTTCACTTCTGACCTCAGCACACTCAATTATTTTCTCTTATGATGTCTTGCTGTAACGTTAGTGGGTTTTGGGATCGAAACTAACTAAAAACACTTCTCCATCAAAATGGTACTATGTTGAGCTAGCTCTCTTTGTTTTATCTCTGAAATGTATTTTAATATGAAGTAAGCAAATCACATTTTAATGTTTTCACTTTTAAAAATTATTGTAAAGGTGAATTATTGAATACTTACACAGAAAATGACTGGAAAGAAATCAAGACCATGTTGTTTCAAGGGAACATTGAGTGAAAAAGAACTCCCCAAGAAAATAGATCTGATCTATTAAATAGATCTGACTCTCCTATCCCTCTTCCTTTTAAACAAATGGAACTGAGATTTAAAACTCCTGGATTTTCCTTGACTAGAGATGTCACCAATAGTAAAAGAAGGATCTTAAGACTCAATGGACATCTTTGATTTAATTTCTTGTTTCTCTTGAGATTATCTTCTAGAATGAGGAATCTATATACCAGAACAGAAAGGATGATTTACGGATAGTAATATCCTAGCAGAGGTAATACAAGAGCAAAAAGTGAATCACTTAGACTATCATTCCAGTGCCCTCTGCATAGTTCCAGGTTGGCAGGAGGAGAAATGATAGGGTTCTTTTTTACTTCTCATGCATAGAAGTAAATTCTTATAGCTTTACACAGTTTTCTCCACTTTAAGCAATTAAAGGCAAAACTTAACCCAGAGGCTGAGAGAGGCCAATGGGCAGTCAGAGCATGAAGCAGGAAGGAAAGAGGGACATCCTTAAGCAGCAGATTTCCTGGAAAAGGTAGTCATCACATTTCCTTTTTTGATTTGCTTGATTCATTTAGTATTGAAATAAATCATATTTTTTTTCAAACTGACTTTGTACCAGATCTATTTGCACATCTTTGTAGTTACTCTGATCCTCATTTCTTTTCCAGTACCAAGGAGCAGACTGTTGCCGTGGCAACCCGAGTGTCAAATCTGCCACGCAAACATTTGCACTCTTCTAGGAGGAAAATCACACATTCGTTGCATATAATAATGTGATCAGAACATGTTACTTTTTGCAAGTGTCTTTTACAGGGAGATGTACACTTCAGGAGAAAAATAATCAAAGCCACATCTAACTTGAAGGAGAGAGAAATTTAACCTTTTAAGTTAGTTGGAGGCCAGTGATTACCTTTACTTGTTTTCAATTTATATATTGTTAATAAACATACATGTCAATGCATATACATATTTTCCAAGTCATGTATAAGCAGTGACACACTTTATGCTTTTTTCATCTTTATTTAAATGTCTATATCTTAGGGACTGTGTCTTCGGACTATTTAAAACTATTAGTAGTGTTTTAAGACTGCAGTGCATGGCTTTTAGTGGTCTTCAAGCTGAAATATGGGGATTCATTTAGAGGCATAGAAATAAGTGGAACCTAGTATTCAAATGGTATTTGTCTGTTCTCCTTCAGCTTGTGTTTGAAGCTTAGTGGCTCATGCAGCAGTTTCTTGCAAAGAACTCATAAACAAACTGCCCTCTACTTCCTATCATGAGTATGACATGCCTACTTTTCTTTCTGTCTCTGGTGACTTTGTTAGGCAACTAAGTGTTCAGCAGTGACAGATCTAGTTGTATTTATGGAAGTTTAAGTGGAAAGTAGCAGATATAATTAGAGAGAATATCAATAATGTATTAAAATCTGCATTAAATAACTCTTTTAGTGTCTGTGCATAATAATAGTGTGTCAAGGGAAATAACCTTATGGTTAATCAACTTATTTTTTCATAACTGCTAAAGATTTTTGAAGAAGAGAACCTGTATCAGACACGAAAATGGAATTTTATGCTACCAGTATACTGAACAAAGGAATGCATTGGCTCCATTCGGAAGAGCTAAGAAATAGTTTTTGGGAATGAAGGAAGACCTGTCCCCATGAATATACCCATCAACACAGAGTCATGTGCAAGAAGGGTCTAAGACAGTGAGCCTGAATTAATGCCCTGCTTAGCTTTTGCCTCTTTTCACAGCTTACAATCAGTAGAGTCTTTCTGAAGTTCTAGTGTTTTATCAAACCACACAATGCTATAAATTAAATCACTACTGTTGCTTTATAGTTCTGACAAATTTCACTCATTTTATGTCTCTCCTTCATCCTCTGTATTTATTCTATCTATATCTTCTGTAAAGGAGGACAAAAGTACTATAAGACAGAGCCCTCTGTACTTTGGACTTGAGTCTTTACATTCCATCACGCATGGATGCATTTGTGAAGTGGAATATGAAGAAGACAGAAAATCTACCTCCCTAAAAAAGCAATGAGAAGACAGGCAAACTTTTTTGGAACTCTGAAAATTAAGTAAAGTTTTCAAAAAATAATTAGTTGAAGGAAAACAGCTGGACTGCAGCAATTAAACTTTGTGGCATTCTTTATTTTCTTTTCTGTGCATTTTCCCCACCCTCTCAGCCTCATAGCAGTCTTGGAAATTGACAGCATTGCAAGTACAGTGACTGGGAAGCCAGCGGCCTCACAGCTACTAGAAGAGGAAGAAAGAATCTTCACACACACAACAGCCCCATCCTCTGGGAAATGTTGCTGTGAACTCTGCTCTTCCCTGAAAATCTTGTTGCTTTGGATTTGTCCTTATTTAACCTGGCATGGAATTCAATCTGTTGACAATGTCCATTTCTAAGTCATTAAGCAAATCAGCAGGATGTTATTGGCATTGCAGTTTCTTATGATGGCGCTACTGATTGGAGCCTACAGCAGGCTTACTGGGAAACTTAAAAGGAAAAATGGAAGGATGGGATAGCCATGAAGGGTTTGGAAATCTTTTCTGTGTTCTTGGTAATCTGAACACAGATTGGAAGGAGACATATAAGAGTGGGGCTATGTACGTGTCAAGACAGGCCAAGAAGACACAACCCTTCCCCTTCATATGGACCTGCAAGGGACTCAGAATAGTCACATTATTGAAAATGACTAAGAAAGTCAGATCCATGAGCTTCTGATATTAAATTACTGATAACCTGCTCTAGACAGATTGACTTAAGAATGACTCAGTGTTCTACTGACATAAGAACAAACATTTAAACTGATGGAACAGAATTCAAAGCTCAGAAAAAAAAAGCCATATATTCATGGGTTTTTGTTTTATTTTGTTTCGTTCTTACTAAGGTGCCAAAGCAATTATATGGGGAAACATAATTTTTTAACAAATAGTAATAGAACAAGGAGGCATCAAATTGCAAAGGAATAAAGTGAGATCTGCTTCAGATAGTATACAAAATATTAACTGAAAATGGATCATAAAACTAAGCACCAATGCTAAACCTCTCACTAGGAAATGTAAGATTAAATCTCTGTGATCATGAGTACAGTAATAATACAGTAACAACAGGGTTAGCTTATGTGTAGGTAATAATAAATTGAGGAACATCAAATTATATACTTTGAATTCTAGATGATACAGCTTTCAGAAGATGAAGACAGGGAACTAAAAATATATTTACAGATCCTTTACCTGTGAAGATCTTGTGTCTTCAATGTTATAGGACAACAAGAACTTAACCATAAAACACAAACCATTTAGTTCTCAATAGAGAGCACAGTGCTTGTTTTAAAAATTAAGTAGTTAATTATCGTCTAGAAAAAAATAAGTTGGAGTCAGGGAAAGAGAGAAGGAAAAAGAGATAACATCTTCATTATGGCTTTAAATTATTTTTCCTCAATGATTAGTGGTGTTGAGGATTTTTTCAAGTACCTGTTACTCATTTGTCTGTCTCCTCACAAATATCTATTTAGATCTGCCCACCTTAAAATCTAGTTGTTTGTTTGCTATTGGTTTGTGGTGTTCTTTATATATATAAATAAACTAATTATCAACTGTCACTAGAAGTATAGTTTGTCATGTTTTCTTTTATTCAGTGGGCTTTCTCTTCACTCTTGACCACTTTCCTTACTGTGCAGAAGCTCCTTGTTTTGATGCGTTTCCTTCTATTTTTGCTTTTGTCTTCTGTGCTGTTGGGGGCCCAAAAATTCATTGGGCCAACTCCAATATCTTGAATGAATTCCTTTTGTTTCTTTCTAATATTATCATGCCTTACATTTATGTCTTTAATCCACTTTTAGTTTATTTCTGTAACTGATGAGAAACAGGAGCCTAGTTTCATTCTTTTGTAAGTGCCTACATAATTTTTCCATCACCATTTATGTTAAGTCTTTCTCCAATGCATTGCTGACAATCAGTTGGCTGGACATGTATGGATTTATATCCAGATTCTCTATTCTCTTTCACCACTGCATGTTTTTACAGCAATGCCATACTTTTTTGGCCACCATAATGATGTAATATATTTTTAAGCCAGACAATGTAGCATCTCCTGAATTTTTCTGTCAAGATATCTAAGGCTAGTGAAGGTTTAGAACACGTGCAGTAGGATTGATCCCAAGGTTTTCACACTGAACTACATCCTAAGGTTTTTTTTTTTTTTTTTTTTTTTTTTAGGTTTTTTTTTGAGACAGGGTCTCGCTTTTGTGGTTCAGGCTGGCCCTGAGCTCAGCCTCAAACTCACATCACAGCAATCCTCCTGCCTCTGCCTCCCGAGTGCTGGGATTACAGGCGTGAGCCACCACGCCTGGCACTGTGGTATGTGGTACTGGTTGCTGCTGGGTGTGGGTCTCCACGCCCAATATTGTTATGTGGTTACTGGGGAATCGAACCCAGGCCCTTGCGCTTGCAAGACAGGCACCGGAACCACTGAGCTAACTCCCCGGCCCCAACATCCTAAGTTTTTTTTTTTAAATTTTAATTATTAAAAAAGATTTGACATGAGGTCATACTAACTGGCCCAAGTTGAGTTTTTCAGCTTTTCCAACTTCCTGGAGTGGTGGGATGACAACCATCTGACATGACTCCTGACTTTTCGATTCAGTATTTTATAGTGGAGCAGGTTCTTTGTATATGTCTATCAAATTGCTGTTGGAGTAAATGGTGAAGCAAATAATCAGCGTAAGGCATCATAATTCTTGCAATAATAGAGTGAAACAAAAGCAAATGAAATAAAAAGAAAAATAAAATATCGGAGTGAGCTCTGCAGAATAACGGAAGGACTATTTTGTGGAAAATCTAATTTCTTTCTCATTTCTCCTTACTCTACTACCCATACTCTTGTCCATACATTTTTACTGTGTGTCAAACTCAACAATTTTAGGAACATATTTCAGATACCTAATGGATCTTTGAATAATGTGTTAGAAAATCAATTTATAATCTTATTTAGAATTCTTAGATGATAAGTACCAATTTAAACCTACTCTACTGTACTTGAGGAAATCAAAGCTCCCACAAAAGACTTCTTCAAAGGATTATAAATATTATATCTGGACACACATGCATTATTTTAGACACGAAAGTTTCTTTAATAAAAGTAACCTAAGCAGACAATATGTTTTCTCCAGCAATGCTTGAGAAATTATCTTGAACATTGGCCTCATTACTGAGGCTGCTTTGAAAGAAATATGTAGGACTCACAGCCAAGGCAAATTATGAGAGTCGCATTGGAAAAGCCAGCGTGAAACATGAATTCCATCCTCTCTCCAGCTCTCTGCAATGGAGCCTGTTCTGCCTGTGCTGTTAGACGTCTCTTCTAGGTCTGTATCTATTTCTGAGCAGAAGCGACAAAAATGTTTCCAAGCAGATACAGGATTTCCCCCCTTGAGGATGTTGTGGTCCTTGTGAGTGTACAGCGTGTGACAAGGAGGTGTGGGGTGCTCTTCCCCAGAGTGCAGCCTGTTCTGGGGAGCCGCCCACATCCGCAGGAATATTTAAAATCTGGCCCTGGCCCTGCTGGCTGATCTGTGCCCTACTCTGCAAAGCAGCGCATAATGGACTGCTGCTTCAGCCTCCCTCCTCCCTTCCACAAACAGGATGCCTCTCAGATTTATTTATTTCCAGCGTGCATGCCAACAAGGGAAAGCGCTGCAGACTGCAGAGTTCAGCAATTCTTCAGGATCGTACAATCACATTTTATTAGTTTTTGTTCACTAAATCACGGGGCATTGACCTAGTTGACTTTTTAAAGAGGAAATTCAGATCTCTAGATTTTTTTTTGCTTAAAGTTATGGAAAAAAATAAACCTTCCAGCTGGAACTTCTGATTTTTTGCTCTTCCAACAACTCCTGGGGTAGGAGGGGACGTCATTGCTCTCCAATCCGAGTACTTGTTTTCTCAGCTGTAAAATGGAAATAAATCTACTTGGATTTCTTTACAGGGCTATAAAAATGATATGGAAATGTTATTTAACAGAAACTCTAAAAAGTGGAACAGAGTTTAGAGCCACGTAAATTGGGTAGGTAATTCAAAGATTAACCTTATGTATTGTAATCCACAATGTAGAGAAAATAATATTCCTACATATACAGCTTATTAGTGGGATTAAACGAGTTAATATATGTATGACATTAAAAAAAGAATGTCTAACCATACTATAGACTAATAACTGCTTGTTCTTACTGAAGAAACATAAGAATATTCAGTATTATAATTGTCTGGGGATCTCCAGTGGGTTATAAAGATACAAGCTTTTGGATGACAAAGATGTTTCTATACAAAGCCCAGAACATTTTGACAGTAGGAGCAAGACATTTCCCAGCTCAAAATGGAACCATAAGCCTAAAGCATAAAATGTGACCCATATTTCTTTTCACTCCTCAGCAAACTGTTATTTTTGTTCTTCTCTCAGGAAAACCCTCTATGATTAGTGCTTGATGATCTGCCTATGGATCTTCCTCCAGCATTGTGACAGATTTTTAAAAAAGATTTCTTTAACAAGGCAGTTTACTCATGCTTGCCATATTTCATGATGCCCTCCAGGAAAATGTTCCTTGGGATATTGCTTTATATAGTCTCCTTTTCCAGAACTTCGAATTGCTTTCACTTAATGATACACTAGCTCAAAGACCAAGTTAAATTATGTGTTTTGCATATTGATGGTGATGATTCAGGGTACACACTGTCTGTGAACCAACAGGTCCAAATCATTGTCTTTCTGTTTCTTTTTCCCATGTGGCACACAGGGAGTTGAATGCATCACCCCTGAGGATTCGGGTGTATTTTCCTCTGGACTGTACTATGACCCACAGAGAGGTAGGATGTGTCTTTCAATTCTGTTCAAGTGTTCAATTCTACTCCTGCTGATTTTGTTTTTGGCATCTTTTGATGAATTTTCCACTCCATAAAAGCCAGTAGCCATCAGTAAATATCTAACATCATCTATTCCTCCAAGGCATAGTAATTATGGACTCCACAGAATAAAATCAATTTTTTAAGCATTAATAATTTTAAATTATTTCACTCAAGACTCCTATTTTGATGTGGTTTTGAATTTTTATTTTATTCCCAATCCTTTCATAAGAAACAGTTCTCATCCTTATTTTATCTTCTTGTGTTCCCATTTCTTCTTGGTCTTTTTACCTTTTCTATTGTAGTATTCATTGGATTTATTGCAAATACAGTAACAAAATATAAGCATTGTGATGATAATGAAAAGTATTTTCACAATTATAAAATTTCTAAAGGACACAAGTTAGGGCACTGAGATTGGAACACAATGAAAAATGCTGGTCACAGGCCAGTTAGACAGTGTAGAAATGAAAGGGGATCACATAATGTATGGCCTTGTAGGACATGGCAATTGCTGGAAAGGAAATTCCAGTGCTGAATACAGGAAGTGAAACAAATCAATATTCCTCTCATCTATTGAGGGAACAGCGTGTTAGTAAATAAAACAATTTCTAATAACACTTTATGTAAAGGGATGGAAACATAAAAACATAAAAAACACCACCTGTGCTTTTTTTATTTCTTTTCCAAGCATGATCATCATTTTGGGTAAGCTGGATATGGCAACAGTTTTTCCAGTTCCATCTATTTTTCTTTCTGACTTTCACCTGCTTCTGGTGTTTTATTAAAGGGGATACTGATGTTTAGAAATGTAGAAATAAGCAGTCTCCTTGTCAATCTGCTCTTACTGTCCTGTATTTTCTGTAGGTTTCACCATAGTATTTTTTTCCTTTCTTTCTACACTCTAGAGTGTCCACAGAAATTAAGATAACAATGTTTTGACCATGTCTTATATTACATTTTATTATCCTACTTTTGATATGAAACTATCTCTTGGGGAAGAGTAGAAACTATAATATGAATATTATATACAGACGATCCAAAGTAATATGGTAGGAATTCTTACATATTTGCCTGACTAAAATTATTCATTACTCAAAAAGTATCTCTTTTACCAAATGACGCTGAGTTGTGTCACTTCAGAAGTCTATGCTAAAAAATATCCTGCAGTGTGACAAACACAAGGATCTTCCAAAATATCCCATTAAAAACAATTAAGAGGCTATTAGCTCTTGCACACAAAGATAATGTGACTATTAATCTTCGTGCTTAAGTCCTGACAGGTGAAAAAATAAGACCAAAACCATGAGAATAGTTTGCTAAAATGAAAGTGAGGTGAAAGCTTTATTTGGGGGGACACCTTTATACAAAATTTATTGCAGAATAATATTTAACTATTTTTCATACTTAACCCCAAGTGTTTTTGAAGTAAAACTTAGAAATTTAACTCACTATATAACTCTATGAACTAAGAATTATTAATTTCAAGATGAAGCAACTACAGTAATACCTAGAAAAGAGAGATCTGTCTCAAGGTTATATAGCAAGCTGCTGGTTGGCCAGTTCTAATTTTTCCCATCATGTTCGTTTTCTTTGAGTCCTCCTTTTTACTTAGAAAGTAGTTTTATTCACATCAGTATACTATTGTTTATATCTCAACAAATGAAAACAACTAAATGATACTAAAGCATAACATTTTTATTCCATAGATGTTGAATTTTCTTATGACATATTAAAAACATTGAGAAAAATGATGAGGACAGCACATACAATGGACCCCATCTGGAGCTTTATTCTGATTAAAGAGGTAAACTGTAGCCCTCGCTCAGTGTTCTTTGGTGCCGTTTTTTCTATATATGACCTATAGATGACTGTTACTAGATAATAGCTGTAGTGAATTATATTAGAAATCTCTTTGCACTTAATGCTTCAGAATGGACATTTATTTTTAAAAAATATACTCCTGGAATTAGGCTTTGGGCCAGAAATTAATTGGCACATTAACCATATTTGAACATGAGTCTTGATATGGCAGTTTTATTAGATAAAGAAATGCCTAGCAGAGGAGTAAAGCATGCTCCTGCGTGTGTGTGTGTGTGTGTGTGTGTGTGTGTGTGTGTGTGTGTGTGTGTGTGTGTGTGTGTGTGTGTGTGTGTGTGTGTGTGTGTGTGTGTGTGTGTGTGTGTGTGTGTGTGTCTGGGTGGCCACAGAGCCCTGGCCTTCAGGCCTGCTTAGGATCCCTTCTTCATTCTAGTTCAGCATCATTTCCTGCTGTGACTCCCACCCACCATGAACTAAGTAGCTTTGCTGTGCCACACCCTTCATCCATGACACTTTTGTCATGGAGCACATGATTATAAACTGAATTCCTTAAAACTGTGAGTCAAGTGAAACCTCTCCCCCCTTAAGTTGCAGGTGTCCAGTATTATTTCTAACCAGCAACAAAGCTAACTTGCCATTTTAATGGTCACCATAGGACCTCTGGGTGAAAAGAGGCTGCAAATAAACAGAGTATTTGTATTTCACAATCTCCTTTGGGCATCATGAATTAGATTGGAAGTTCGTGAACTAAATTCCATTTATAATAGGTACTTTTATTTATCCACTAGATTTTTTAATATAGAGAAATTTCACGGCCATAGAGAATAAAAATTCTAGTAACACAGTCACTAATAACCCATAGCATTCTACAATAGTTTGTAATGTTTAGTAGGATTTCATACTGCTTCTGGCATGGTCCTGGGGAAGGAGGAACTCTTCTTCACTATTGGTGGGAATGTAGACTGGTACTACCACTATGGAGATCAGTGTGGAGATTCCTCAAAAACTAGAATGAGAATCCCATTTGATCTTGCTATTTCCCTGCTAGGAATATACATAAAAAAATTAAAAGAATCATATCAGAGTGACATATGTGCACCCATGTTCATAGGAGCGCAGTTTGTGATTGCTAAATCTTGGAAACAACCCAAATTCCCATCAACTTGAGACGATAAAGATAAAGAAGTTGTGATTTTTAAGTAAAATGGAATATTATTGTGCCGTACAAGTTTGAGTCATTTATATTCAAATGGACATACCTTGAGGACATACTCATAAGTGAAATAAATAGGTAACAAATATGTAAATATTGTATCTTTTCTCTGGTATGAGAATCTGAAGATATAAATCAGTTCTAGAATGTGTGATAGATATAATAAAATAGAAAATATTCAAAGGAAAAAGGGCAGGGGTAAGTAATGAAGGGAAGGAAATGATATGATGTTAAAAAAGAAAGAAAACATGTTTATAGGGGTGAAGGAGGTATAGGTTGGGTAGAGGGATGAGGAAAAATGAGAACTAACTCACGTCATATGCTGCTGAAAATTATCAATATTGAATGTATACATAATTTATATATAAATGTACCAATAAAAATATATAAATGAAAAAATTGTATTTCACAAGTACAGAACTCCTGCAATAGTCCTGTGAGAGAAAAAACAAAGAATATTATCTCCCATAGGTAAAATTCATGAAGAAACTAATTCAGAGAATCATAAATTTATTTGCCATAAATAAAGAGAAAAGCCAAAGCGCTGGCCTGGACCTCCAATCATTTTTCTGTATCCTGCCATTCTGTGGGAATACTCACGGAAATAAGGTTTAAAACATGAGGCCAGCAGAGTCCCCATGTGTTAGGTCTCTGTTCTCAGTTCAGAGATCTTTTCTGGAGTAGCAGCAAGGTATAAATGAAACACTATAAAGAGACCTTGATCCCTGTTCAAGTTTGACTGGGGAAAATTGCTAGATCCTGGAGAGACTTCTAGTAACTTGACCATGAGGGTAGTTCAGACAAGACTAGTATTTGATGGAAGACAGATTCCTTCTGAGTCAGAACATAAGCCCTATGGCACACTAATCATTCATAGACATTATTCTAAGTCTCATGAGAATGATTATTTTCATCCAGGAGAACTATACTTGTTGAGCCTTTTTATTTATGGTTGAAAGGATCTATTGAAGTTTTTATGGGAGCGGGGACTTAGTATTTCTCTGGTCTCCTGAAGAAGCACTATTGGGACACCTTCAATGATGCACACAGAAAATTTCTCTGACTTTTATATAAATTTCTACTACCCTTTCTACTCTTAATATGACCACCAATCAACTGGTTCAAATGTTGCTTCCTTTGCTGTGATTGACAAAGCTCAGATGACAATATCTTTTAGGGAAATATCTAAATTCCACGTGTTCCTCTGCTCATGAGGATAATAAACTGGCACAGTGCACCATCCTAGATAAAGTGCAACCAAAGTAAATGTTTAGTAGTGTATAAATACCTATAAATACCTATGTGTACACAGAGACACATTAGACATACATTCTTACTTCATTAATGACTGATACCCTTTTGTTAGAGGAAAGGGCACTAGATATCAGTAAAATATATTTGTTAGCATCTCACTGCACCATTTGTTTCATCCATGAACATTGTGTTGTAACAGCAGAGTCCCAATATGTTAGGACTCTGCTCCCAACTGTGCATCTGAAATCCCTGGGAAAGTGATGAACTCTTTTTCTTTAGGTTTAACTCTAATTGTTTTGGTTCTTGAAAGCCATTTGAGCTCAGAAAGACCAAGCAAGATAAAAGTATCAAGAAAAATGATCAAAGCACTAAATTGAGAAGAAATTAGTCTTATTTTCTTGCAGTCTTTCATGGTGGATGAGTGATGATCAAAGCGTTTACTGTACTGATTTTTAAATGAAATTTTATGAAAATGAGCAATAATGTCATATCCTTTGCCTGTGAAAATTCCATGTGAAAGCCATTTTTTACTTCAGACACTTGATGTACCAGAGGAGATTATAATCTGTCTCTCTGTACAAGCAATTAGGGAGTTAGACTTTACATTCCCTCTCCCAACACTTCATGCTAAATATGAAGGCCAGTAGGAATGTGCTCCATAAGAAAACAAGCACAATTCCTATATGGTTTCCTGGCCAGCCGTCCAAGCAATTGCTTCTCACTGCAGCTCTGAAGTATGACAAAGAAGTAGCTGCCCCAGGTGGTGCAGCTGCGAGCTGCCTTTCCCCTGTAGGACAATCTCATCAAGTAGAATCAGCGTGGGGAGATGCATTACTGACACGGTTTGGAGTATTGATGTTCCAGAGGGAATCGCTTAAATAGAACTCAAAAGATCGCCTACATTGGCAGCTGTGATGAAGAGGGTTTCTTTCTTCTGATAAGATCCTCTGTCTTTCTTTTATTTCTTCATTCTTAAAACTGTGACTTAGAATCTTCTTGTCCTTCATTGCATGCATTTTGTGCAGGTAAAACAGATACAATATTAAATTATGTTTCCTTTTTCCTACAAACTTTGTGAAACAGACTAAGTGACTTCTTTTTTTTTTTTTAGCTTTGTTCTTATGGAATAGTAGCTATATAATTTTTAATTTGGATTTCTATTAGTTTTATTTATATATATATGTTGTATGTTTCTACAATATATATATACATATATACATGTATATGTATATATGTATATCTTTTTCTTCAAATATTTTAGTAGAATATTATATATATATATGTGTATGTATGTGTATATATATATATATATATATATATATTCTTTTATCTATCTTCAGATATTTTGGGTTTAGTACCAAATTGTTGCTTTGCCCAAAATACACTTGAACATTTTAGATGACTTTTAAAATATCACTCTGTCACTCTTAAAGTTCTATGTTGAGTGATTTTTATTTTTAGGTAAGCATTTCTTTATCCATTAGAATTACTGAGTGTATGGAATCCATTGCCCTAAAACATGCACAGTTTTCAGACCTAATTATTCTGTAAAGGATTCTTGAGAACACATCAATGAAATTTAAAACAAAGCATTGTGCCTTTCAGAGAGACTTAGAATGTTGAGGTATTTGTGAGTTATAGGAATGCCACTGTGCTGAAAGCTTACAATTTCACCTAGGCCTACAATGGATTTAGTTAGAAATAGGGATATAATAACTAAAGGAAAAAAGATAGTTGGTATATTAACTTCTCCAAAAGCTATTAACTTTTCTAGGTTGATTCAAATTCTTCATGATTATTTGAAATTAAGAAAATTTAAGTGTTTTGGTGAAATGACTAGAAAATTCTTTTTTGATATTTGAGACTTGGTATTCAAAGTACCTAGGATGTAAGATTACTTATTATAATATTAGCTTTTTTAGAATTTATTGGATTATTTGGACTATTTAAAAATTATCTTACTAAGTTCAAGACTAATAGGTTCAAGCCTGTTCCAGGATATTTTCCATAAGTAGACACATTTTTTTATTTGTATCTATACCTATTATTTCTAATTTTGTTTTTGTTAAAAATGATCCAAACATAATTTAATATGTGTAAAATTGTAAATGCTTCTTTCTAGTGTCTAAATTTATTACAAAGTTTTGATATAAGTGCAATTGTGCCACAGAGGGTTGTATCTATCAAGTTTATCGGTAGAGACTGGCTGTTTATTTTGTTTACCTGTTTGATCACAGCTCATCCTAGGGCATAGATTAAAACCTAGTTTTTAAGAAACTATGATTCTGTAGCCCAATAAGAATAAGAACTGGCATAACTCATATAAAATCTATGAAAAATATATAATCTAAAATAATCTGCACACATATATAATAGTAAGGTAAGAACCAGAATTCATGGATTTACATTAAGCAATAAATCAATGAAACACAGCTTCTAGTTTTTGCTCCCAGCATAATTCAGTAAAACAATTTATGAAACAAGCTCAAAGATGAGATAAAACAACAGGCTGAAATGAAAAGTTAGCTGGCTGAGAGGTTCACATGAAAGGAGAACCCAGGTGATAAGACTGTAACAATGCCAAAATTGCTATCACAGATGGGCTTCCTATCTAGGGTTGAACACATCATCTGGCTAGAACATACTAGACTGTGTTCTATTTTCTGAGAGAAATCCTCAAAGAACAATGTTTCACAATTCTTTAAACATATTAACAAAGAAACAAGTTATTGAATCTGTAAGAAAATAAGTAAGAGATAGTTTTCCTGAGATTTTAAAAAAATGGTACATAGCTTTCTGTTTCAACCTTCTTCAGGACATGCTACTTGCAAGTGCTATTTCTTATGCCTGGAATATTTTACTTTTCACTCTTACTTGAAATAAAGTGACAGATTGATCCTTACTGAGTCTTCATTATGCTGTAAAACATTATAGACTCAAGGATACCATTGTTAAAAGGTAGAGAGATCAAATCCATTTATGTATAGTCTCCCAGCAATGCACTTCCTGGATAGAATAAAACACAAGTGATACAATTAGGAAATTTGTCTTTTTTCACTCATTTGTACATCAAACCTAAAATAGTGTTTGTCATGAAGAGGACACTGAGCAAGTCCTTGTGAATTAAAGGAGTTAATGACTGATGTTAATCACAGGCTGTGGTTGACAGCCAATTTCCTTCCTTGGTCAGTGATTTCCTGGAGTTTAGGAACATGTGTATGTGTCTAGTTTGTTCATCACTCTATTTTGATATGAATCTCCCAGTTGTCTTCCATCTTCTAGCCATCCTTACCACAACTATGTAATTGTCACTTTGATCAAATCACTGAATCATTGCCCAGACTAGATTGCAATACTAGTCATTTTGCATTAGTCAGTTTTCCAGTCACTGGAACAAAATATCTAACATGGAAACTTAAAGGAGAAGTGCTTTATTTTGGTTCATGATTTTCAGAGTACTTAACCCATGATCAGCTGGCTCCAAGGCAGCAATGACATGGCAGATGGTCCTGCAGAGAAAAGCTGCTCAACCCATGACATCCAGGAAGCACGGAGAGCAAGAAGGAGTTGAGGACATGATTATACCATTCTAGGTCACATCCTTCCTGATCCACCTCCAACCAGGCTTTATCTCTGGACACAGATTTTTAGGAGACATTTTAGATTTAAAACCATAGCATTTCAATCATCATTTGCAAGATTCCCAACATGTTTATCTATTGTTTCTACCTACAACATATCTAGTGAAGTTGAAAATATATGTCATCATCTGTCTTTTCAACTTGTACATTAAGATTTTAAATGGCCAAGACATACATGTTTTGCTTTGTACTTCACTGCTAAAATTTGTAATAAATGCTGTTTTATTTCATGAAAGTATAAAACATCTAGAAAACTAAGGTTTTTTGATTATTTGATTTTTCTCAAAATATATATATCTTCATATTGAGAAATTCAGTGCTGGTAAAAACCCCTACATAATATGAAGAAAAATCCTGTCATCTTCTTGTTGCCTATTCCAACTCTTTTTGAATGTTAGAGTATGCAAGTTCAACAGCTTAATACCACTGTTATATTAGGCTGAAAAAGTCCTGAATCAAGCATTAAGACAGAATGCAGCAGGGTTGGATTTTCTCTTGTTCTTAAAATGTAGATCCCCAGCAGAAAGACTTGGCTACTGGAAGGTAATTGGCTGTCACACCATAGAATAACACAGTGACACGTACTATTTGAAGGTGACTGTTGATTAGAAGCTCAGCTAGAGGTGCCCATCAAGGCAACCACTCTTGGTCTCTCCTCAGAGCCAGGGCCTCCTCACAGTGTAAAACTCTCTAAGAAGGTGGATTTCTTACATGGTGGGCCATGACTCTAAAACTCACTGTTGTGACCACCACAGAATCTCCAGCATCTCTGGCTGAGCCTAAGAAGTTGTGTAGCATTGTCTGTTAAATTTCATTGGTTATGATGAATCATCAGCTTGTCCAAATTCAAGTGAAGGGACATATTTCTAACCACTTTAGGGAAGTAAGAAACTAATGCAATTAAAAATTCATGGATTAGCTTCTAATATGAACTTATAAAAATCACCCCAAAGTGTACTAGTTAAGTTTTCCTAATGTTCTTCAGAATGACTGATTCAAGACCATGTTTTTCTTTTTAAAACTTCTGCACAGGCCCTTCAATCAAAATGCCTCAGGATAATTATATACTATTGATTGTGGGTTGGACTTGTCTCTTGTTTCTAACCAGTAGATGAAGGATTTTGCAGATATCAGTAAAGCCCCTCAGCTTTAAGATGCCTCAGGATAATTATATACTATTGATTGTGGGGTTGGACCTGTCTCTTGTTTCTAACCAGTAGATGAAGGATTTTGCAGATATCAGTAAAGCCCCTCAGCAGCTGACTATAAGTAAATCAAAAGAATGATTATCCTAAGGGAACTAGACCTAATTGCATGCACCTATTAAAGGAAAGTCTAGAGGCCAGAACTTTTTCTCCGTCCTTGAAGAAACAGTAAGTCTTGCTGAGCTCTACAGGTGTAATGGCAGGAGTGTGGCCATTGGTAACAGGCTCACCCCAGAGAGGTCTCCAATGAGAACAGAGCCAAAATGAAACCTCATCTTCAGCCTTGAGTTCATGAGTGAAGGGCCAGAGAGAGTCAGATGTGTAACACAGAGAAACTTTGTGATAATGAGCGTGGATTGTTTTAAAACACTTGCAATAATTTGTTGCATAGTAACAGAGTACACTGGCATGGCTTGATGACTGTGAAATAATGTTCTTGTTTCATTTTCTAGAGAAAATAGGAGTTATTGATTTGAAACTCAATTTTCATACAATATCTGAGATTTATATTTCCTGCCAATAGTAAGCTATTTCTCTTCCTTTTGTGAACATAGAAGAGCTTTCTTTTTTTTTTTTTTCCTTGACTTTATAATTTCCAAAGAATTTGTGATGGTCACATTTTATCAATATAGCAAAATTATTTGAAAAATAATGAAAATATTAATAAAAATAGAAAACACTTCACCTCTTGTGGATTATAACAACATCCAGTTAATTCAAATTCCTTATGTATGAATCAATAAACAGTGAACTACACTTTAGAATACATAATGTAGCTATGAATTTCTAAAGGCAGAAATTTTTAACAAATCAATAGACACCATAAGAAAAACAACATTGGCCATAATTGTGAGAACAGACTGAAGAATTTCATAAGACTGTGGGACTTGATATCTAAAAAAACAAATCTGCAGATGCAAACCCAGTGTCTCCTTGCAGTTGTTTAAGCTTTAAAGTGTATAGTGATCAGCTAAAAGGCTGGAGAGAGAAAAACTTAACAAAAGCCAGGGGAAGAAAAGATTACTCTTATTTTGAAAGGAGAGAGAAATGGCTGCTGGCAACTAGAACTTGCAGAGCCAGGAGTTTGCAAGAAAAGCAATAGACAGAGGTAAGCCTACCATACTTGGCTGTATTATTCTCTGAGGCTTTTATTAATTCCTAAAATGTACAGGCCAGTAGGACCTGAAAACAAAGTAACTCTGGAAGCTCTCCTGTGCCAAACAAGCAAAAAAAAAAAAAAGGTATTTTGGGTTTGCTAATGTTGAGAACCCTTGTAAATATCCCACTCATGCTCTTTTACGATTGCAGAGAGACGGCACAGAGTGAGTAATGGGCAGACCCCAGGTGCTGGGAAACGTAAAAACTGAAAACAGGATGCAGTCTAATCTCTATGGAAACAAGAAGTAATGATTTTGTCCTGTTTACCATCCAGCATATAAGAGCAACCTACTACCGAGAAGATTCAGATGATCACTTAGTATGTTATCTGAAATTCTGTTAAAAAGCCACAATGCATCCTAAGGAAGTGTATCAAAAGAAATGGAAATGCACCATGAAGATAAATAGCTAGATGGTCTGCCAAAATTATCAGATAAATTTTTTTAAAGATTTAATTAATATTTATAAGATTTTTATTATTTATATTTATTTATAAATGGATTAAATATATATATATGAAAACAATGAAATGGAAAATTTTACTAGAAAATTGAAAACTATAATAATAAATAGAAATTACAGGTTTAAAATTTTTGAATCCTTTCTCTTTCTGTTTCTCTGTCTTTTTTTCTTTGTGCCTCTCTCACTCTGTAGTTATCAACAATTTCCCTGAAATAGGAATGTTTGGCATTTGTTCTACTGCAGTGATGGCAAACCTATGGCACACATGCCACAGCAGGTTGTTTGTATCATTGAAAGTTTCAAAAGGTTTGCCATCATTGGACTAAGGGTATATACCTTAAGGATGAAATTCAGGGCCACACAGTGGGAATAGGGATGTGTCTTACATGGCCCAATACAGATGTGCCTATTTCACTAATACAGAATTGTCTTTCCTATGAAACAGTGTACTCCCAAAGAACTGATCCATTCTAACATTGATGACTCCAACTAAATACCTGGTTAATGATTAACTCTTGACATAATGCTTAACATTTCATAGTTTTTCAATTATCTGAATGCTTATATTCTAAATTGGTGAGTTAAATTCAGTGTTTTTCTTCAAAACTTTTTCTCCTACCTATTGATCTGTAAAGACTGAATTCTTCAGACAGAGATCACACAGACTCTTCTCTCTTCCTTAGTTTTCTGTCATACTACTCGACATGGTGGGTGCCAAACAGCTATTTGAAGACTAAACACATTATGTGTTGTGATGATTGACTGTAACATAATTTATTATTTTGATAGTATAATATCATAGTAAGTTAATTTTTAGTGTAAATAAATTAAGAACACAGACTATGATACATCAATACCTTAGAACTCTTTGAAAGGATCTGACCTATTGTTATATGAAATAATTTTATTTATTATACCGATTGGTGATGCTAAGATTAGAGTATAAAATTTGTTTTATTATCATTTTTACTTTTAATTCTTAGGACTTTAAAAATATACATACTGGTGTCAAGTGAAAAATCTGAAATATTTATCAGTTCTAACCAATCCACTGCTTGACATTCTAACCGTAAAGGATTATCTTATTTTAGACTCTTTTCAAGGAAAACAGCACTGTGGAGTTCAAGAGTATCTTTGCACATACCAACAGATGTTTAAGTGCCAAAGCAAAAGTGTTTGGAGTATTTTTAGATATAATTAACACCACACATGTTATAACTAATTTGTACTTTTAAAAAATTTCTTGCAGTAGCTTTTCCTTTATAAATAATTTGACCTTGAATAACACCATTTCAGGAGGTGGAACAAACTTCTCAGTTAGAAACACATTGAATCTTGAGTTCTTCAAGAAGTTTTTTCCATTTTTTTTTTTTTTTTGCACAAATGAACTACGTTCAGAAATAAAGACAAGGACAACTTAGCGTCAATGAAAATTTTCATATCTTTTAGATAATCAGATATTAAGTTAAGCCTATTAACTATTTTGTACAAAGTAAGCATTAAAATTAATTTTTATAAAAATATAACCAATTGGAATCATTTTAATTTATAACATGTATTAATATAAATGCTACCTTAACTTGTACTAGGAGACTGCTGGGAATTAGAAATTAATGTGTTCTATTGTACTGTTCCAGATATGAAAATATTACTCTTTAAAGTGTTTTAGTTTAAAAAGAATTTATAAAGTAAAATAAAAGACAAATTGATTTCCCAAGCCACTGACTTTTTAAACGTTTTATTTTTTCTTTCTCTCAGAAGCATTTATTCAGCATCCATCATGTACTGAACACTCTTCAGAGCACCACGCAATAGGGAGGTGGTATCTCTTACTTTGAGATTCAATTTTGACCTGAGATAGTTCAATATGAGATAGTTTGCATTGCTTTGATTAGTATAAACGTGTTTCAGTTTGCTTTTGTGAGACAGAAGATCAGTTGTCTGATGCCATAACTTCTCATGTAGAACTTTTACCAGTATTATTTATTATAAAAGATTGCTGATCATGAATAATCAATCACAGCTCTGTTGGCATGAAATTTCTGTTTTAGTATTTTTGAAAAATATTTTATGAATAGAACTTGATTTTTTTCTGTCAGTAATTTACTTTGAAGATACTGAACTCTTATCTCATGGATTTTATTATTTCTCTTGACAAAATGTCTATTACAATTTTAACTCATTTATATGTAAAGATCTATTTTCTTTTTTTAATAAATTGTATTTATTGGTAATTTTTGGAATATATTATGATTATATTCCTAATTGGTAGTATTTAGCTGTATATAATATATCTTGATTCTTTTTTTTTTTTTTTCTCATTGTCTTGCCCTGCCTACCTCTGGAGACATTCAAATTACTCCAATTTAGTTTGCAATAATTTGACCATATAGTGTGCATGATTGTTTTAAAAACGTATTTTGCTAGTAATTCTTAAAGCTTCTTAAATTTTCAGTTATTTTCAGTGAATTCTCCACATTATCTATTCAAATTTTTCCTCAGTCCTTTTCTTTCTTTTTTTTTCTGAAAGTCCAGTTATATAAGTGTTAAACTACTTGATAATGTTTTACAGCCCTCATATATTTTCTCATTTTTCACTTTTCTTTTCATTATGAATAATTTCTATTTTTTTTCTTAGAATCCATTAATTCCATCCTCACCAACATTTGTTTCTGGTATCGCCCTTAGTTGTAGTATTTTTATCGTACTGTATTTCAAAATGTCTCTCTGTACTGAAATTCCTTCTTTTATTGGAGTGTTTCGGATATAGTCATAGCCCTTTCAATGTCTTTTTAAATAATTCTAACGTTTATTTCATCTATGACTTAAGATTTGTTCATTATTTTATCTTTTACCAGTGGATGCTTTTTTCTTTTTAGGAATATCATGTGATTAGTGATTTATTTTTCCGTGTTCCTACAGTATCCTCGCTTTTTAGCTGTCTCCTGATCCGAGTCACAGAAAGGGCCTTTTCTGTGCTTCTTTTGACTCCTCAGTGGTACGTGTGACATTCTTGGTTCTAATTCATTGCGAGGATCGTGGCTGGACTGTAGCTGTACTTGTTCCTCTTGACCTAGCCTGACTTTCAGGGAGGACCTGTGTGCCTGAGCATGGCGGGTAGGACCCGAAACTTCCTGTGCCCTCTGCCCATGACAGCCAATAAGGCCTTCGATTCCTGGCACGGTCTGGGCTGGCGAGTGCCCTCTCAGACCTCTACTTGGTGCTATTTCATTATGCTGCCACCAAATGTTCTTCTGCTCCTGGCACTTTTGCTTTCGTGCAACCCTCCAGAGGGATGAATTCTTTCGCCTGGTTCCTAGACGTAGGTAGGACGATTCCTTCTCAACACTTTTGATTTTGAGTTCCATCAGGCGATCTATGCCTTATTTTTAAGGAAGGAGTGTTAAGTAGTCCTACTTCTTTGTTTTACTCGATGTGTAGGTCGCATTTTGTGCCTAATTCCCAGAGTCCAGCAATAACCTTTGCAAGTCTGTGACAGACAGCTCTCCCCAGCCCCCCGTCCTGCCGTTGGCATTTCTCCCAGGGGCCCAGTGAAGAAGGGTCACTGAGGGAAACTTTGTCCCTACGCCACGCCCCCACATACAGACTTTATGAATCATTTCATTTCGGTCAGCTTCATCAAGTGTGCACATGGCGACTTTTGCTAGCTTTCCTGGCAAGTTGAAAATGCCATTGTCTTTTCCAAAGAAAATTTTAACTTAGGATTCAAATAACTGATTCATGACTTAACCTTTTGTAAAGATTCAAGAAAATCATGGATTTTGAGGTTACTTGGCCTTTTCTTAGGATAGTAAGAATATTCTCTTGGTAATTTTTTATATGCTAAGGGTAAGGTAAGGATATTTTGGTCTTTTTTTTT